>CXYZ01022938.1:269704-299433 GCA_900006705.1 Sonneratia caseolaris
ATTTTTAAAAAATAATTATTTGTGTGATTTATACTAGGCTCGAGCAACCCAAAATACAAAACATTTATAACTGAGTCAAGATTTCTGGGTCATCTGATATGGTGGATGATGATGGCATGGCCGAAAACTCTTTGTCCATTTTAAGAACTGAATCATATTTGAAAATATAGAATCTTTTTTTTTCAAGATATACCATTAAAAATGTAAAATCTATACTAATAAATTCAAAATAAATAAAAACTAAATTAGTTATCTACGTTAACAATGAGAAACAATATAACACTTAGAAGTCGATCACTAATTCAGAGCTTTTTTTTACATTTTATCAAATAAATAAAATAAAATTGAATCTTGAATAAAAGCATACTATCTTCTATTACATCACTCAACTCTAGAAAAGGAAAAAAAACAATTTTTTATTAGTAAAATAGTCCCGGTTAAATAAAAATATATGTCGGATGCAACCTAAATTATCGAGTAATTGCTTTTGAGTACATGGAAACACCCTCCATTAATTTTTGTCACGTACCAATGGGGATGGTGATGGTTTTTGACCCATCTACTTGGTGCAGATCTAAGAATATTTATAGAGGATAAAATTACCACAATGGCACGATTATCATAGGCCTTCACGTTCAGTTAGGTGGCAATGACTGAATTAATATAATTTGCGATTCTAAATACGCCCCTCTAACGACATTAAAAATATGGTGAACGTAAAACATGGAGATGATTATGTAGTCATTTATCTCATTTTCGACTAATTATTACGTATTTTCTCTCTCGGGATCCGACTTAAACATTGGAATGCCAAATCAATTAAATATTATTCGAAAAGAGAGATATTGAATTATCGTAATTAATTCAAAAGTCGTCTTCTTACTTTCCCAAACTCAAAATATTTTGCTGAGCTTAGCACATTATTATTATAAAGTGATCATGTCAAAAATTGTAGAATTGTGAGATTACATGCGAATTAATTAATATCCAAAATTCATTAGCTCTAACTAATTCAATTTCAGTCAGAATGGTTCATTAAAAAATAAAATTCACTAAAATAAATATTTTCATTCACAAAAACTCAAATATTAAATATTATTTAATAAAAAAGAGATATTAAATTATGACAGTTAACTCTTCCCATTAATTTATTGTGAAGTTGGCTTCTTACTCTCCCATACTCTCGAGTTATTTTGCCGATCTTAGCACATTGTTACAAAGGTGATCACCTCAAAAATAGTAGAATTGTGAGATTTATGTGGGACCCACGTGGCTCCCAGGAGAGAAAATAATAAAAACCTCATTTTCCCATTTCCACGTAATTTCATTTTTTTCATCTAGCCAATCAAATATTCTAACACCACATTATATTTATTTTTAAATAATTTATTGACTTTCCTTATAAAAATATAAATTCTTTATGTAATATAACTTTACACCATGATTCATGAATACTTGAACCAAATGCCGTCAATCTTCAAAGCACTCTCTTGAGTTGAAATCTGATTAGCTGACTAGACATTATTAGGACAGCTTTTTCCCGACCGCAAGGTTGCCGGAGGAGAGAGGAGAGAAGAGGCAGATCCGACTGGGGGCAACCCAACAGCCCCCCTTCCGACCGGCTACATCACCAGCAGCCACCCGAGCCTCCGCCCCATCAACAACTGAAAACACGGTTCTTCTCTCTCTCTACCCATCAATTTTGAACCGGGGAGTGAGTGTCAATTTTCTCCCCAGATAACACGCATGCCTTGATAAACAGTCTTTTATCTTTCTCGTAAGAATTGGATCCCAAGACGAACTCCTCTGGAAAGATTACAAGATCCAGGAAATGGACGAATCAGTTCTGACGGACGACTTCCGACAGCGACCCACAACGAACAGAGTCAAAAGCAATACACTGCCTAGATTCATCCGAACAACACAATGAAACAAACTCTGACTGTTTTAGAAGTGCTTATTGATACAAGTTTCAAGTAGGAGAGTTTCTACTAGCAGTCTCACTCAAAAGGGTCCCTCGTAGAGTCTTCAAGAACCACATTGATGAATTCTAAAGCATGATATTGTTCCTAAAAAGCCATAAAAAAGCCTTCCTCGTCCAGTACGATAATCACCACCACAAACCAACCGGGCAGTACCAAGCATGTTCCTAAACCCCATGGCTGAGACTTCTCGTAAATACCATGCACCTGTGGAAAGTATCTCCTAGGAAGGCACTGCAGGGATTGAAGAGACAGTGAGCAACTTGAACAACAATAACAGTTAAAAAAGGAACGGAAAGCAGTCACCAGGAAACAAAAAAACCCTGGAATTCCAGCTCGCATTCAACCTAAACAATTAATAGGATTCAATAAGGAAGAAGCAGTAGCGGCAATGTCAGAGTAACAAAATAAGTGCCACCAATGAGTCTCAATTAATCAGGATCTCAAATTCATTTAGAAAATTAAGCCTCCTCCATCAATCATCAGCATGTATGCAAAAGCAAACTAGAAAGTATTTTACGGAAAGCTGAACTCTTAACAGCCAAAAAAACTCACAAGGCTGGAATAAACAAAACTAAGCAGTGCATCAAAAGAGAACTTTTTCTGCCCCAAATGTAAGATGAGAAATTTAGAAGTGCAAGTACCATTCCTTCTTTGAACTTGATATTCAAAGATAAAAGGCAAATAAGAAGGTTACAGATCACAAAGACACATACCATGCTGACAAATACATAAGAAAAGATAGGAGAAAAGATAAATCTTGGGATCGTACTGTAAGTAGAAGTATCTATCTGTTCTGGGAGCTCCTTGATATCCACTTCAAACCTTGCTTGGACCTGAATTATCTCAACAGCAGTTAATAGGCACACAGGCATTAAAACTAACAAGCTACAGCGGGTAACTAGCAAGCACTACAACCTGATTGAGAATGTCAGAGTCAGAAGCAGATGATACAAAGGTAATTGCAAGCCCTTTTGTGCCAAATCTTCCAGCCCTACCGACCTGTTGGGATGCAGAAACATTAAAGCAATTTTAGGTGGAGATGCGAAGCTGGAGCATCTTTATAGCAGGTAATCTCTGGTTAAAAATTGGCCAACCCTGTGAAGATAAGTATCAGCAGAATCAGGCATGTCATAGTTGATCACTATATTAACACGTTCAATGTCAATTCCCCGACCGACCAAATCTGTAGCTACAAGTATCCTCTTGTGCCCTTCCTTGAAACCCTTGTAGCGTGTCAGCCTACAAAAGTTGGAAGTACAAACAAGCTCAGAAAAGAGAAACTAAACTTTAGAGAAGTTGAACAAACAAAATCTATGCTCCATAAGGAAGAATTTCTGAACCTTTCTTCTTGGGACATCCCAGAATGTATACATATAGAAGGGAAGTTGCAGTCCACAAGTAACTTGTTCAGCTCAGCTGCTCTGTTCACACTCTTCACAAAGATAACGACTTGATTGAAGTCCAATGCATCCAAGAGGTCATTTAGCTTGCGATTTTTCTCTGCTTCGGTCAATTTGATATAGTGCTACAGACCCCATAAGCTATCAGATTAAAATGTATAAAACTGTTTCACTCATAAATGAATCTATAAGCTGTAAAGCGTTACCTGTACAAGACCATGAAGGGTCAATTTAGCCTCATCCACATATATTTCCATTGGCTGAAATGAAGAAATATCAGAAGAAATTATATTAGATCAACCCTTCAGGCTAGAGAAATCCTGTATGAAATGGATAACGGATGGACTCCCAGCAACTTGAGAATTCCGGTCCATTTGATCCATTCCTCCAGTGGGAGAAGTGCCGCAGAAGCAAGTGCCAATGCCGTGCCATGAAAGATCATATACTTGAAAATCGCGAGCCAACTCTTGACGACAACCCCTCCCACCCTCTCTTCCACTCTTCCCCTCTAAAATCAAATAATTGAGGACCAAAGGAAGAAAAACAACCATACAATAAATAAGATGACAAGATCCCCAACTGCTATGACAGTGAACGGACTAGTCCATAACATGATCGGTGCAACCATAGATTTGTGCTCATGCTCCAATTTCGGTTATCAGTGCACCAATTTTTGCCCCCACGATACTGTAATTACTGCAAGTTGACTCATAAGTACTCTCAGAAAAATGGACGCAAGGTCAAGAAAGATTAGAGGCACTAGATGCTACAAACCTAACCTACCCATGGGGAAAAGTTGCATGCAAAAGCAGATGCCAAATTCTAGTATAGATCATGGACATTACATCTTGCATGAACTTTTTGCAAACAGGTCGGATCTCTTTGCTGAGTGTTGCTGAAAACATCATAACCTGCTTATCATGTGGAGTCATTTTGAATATCTCCTGTACATCTCTCCTCATATCTGCACAGGAATGGTGGATTAGATTCATTAACATGACAAATACATAAGCTGGCATAAAAAATCAAAGTAACTGGGATACAATATCCACTCAATGGACATACCAAGAGATTCTAGCATTTTGTCACACTCATCAAGGATGAAATGCCTCACATTCTTTAGAGAAAGGTCCTTGTCCCTCGACAGAGCAAGAATTCTCCCCGGAGTCCCAACAACAATGTGAGGGCATTCATTTTTCAGTAGATCCTTATGAATTTTTATACTGACCCCACCATAGAAGACTGCAACTTTTATGTCTGGCAAATACGTGCTGAACCTCTCAAACTCATGGCAGATCTTCATCATGACAAAAGTAAAGGCCAATTAGAATAAAATAGCTTTGAGCCAAAAAAAAAGATGAACGCCTAAAAGTATAGATCAGTGAAAAGGTTAGGAATCATTAAAGACACCTGATAAGCTAGCTCCCTTGTATGGCAAAGCACAAGAGCAGCCACTTGCCCTGCGACAGGCTCAATCTGCTGCAGAGTGGAGAGCACAAAAACAGCAGTTTTACCCATGCCTGACTTTGCTTGGCAAATGACATCCATTCCAAGTATAGCTTGAGGGATGCATTCATGTTGCACTGATGAATTAAAGGAAATTGGACCATAGGAACCATCCGTGAGTAAAAGATAATGCCTTGATCCATTGAAGAGAAAGGTTTATCAAACCAATTTTTTTCTCTGAAAAGAGTGAGGTTCAACATATTACCTGGAAAAATTAAGATAAGTTAGTGCATTTGTATAGGGAAAAAATTTAAGAAAAATCTCTCTTCCTTTATTGGAGTAAAGACACCCATTTCCCACATGGTAAAATGTCAAAGGTTATCCTAAGATGTATCAGTTATCAACAAAACCAACAGTGGTAATTTGAATAATTGCCTTCAGAAGGGTGCTCAAATCCTGAGTCCACAATAGCTCGAAGCAGCTCTGGCTTTAAAAGGAAGTCTCTGAATCCGGAACTGTGAATCCCAACATAACCCCTGGAAAGATTGAAGGGAATAGGCAATGTAAGCTATCCAAAAGTAGTTCCATCAAACAGCCTTTTATGTTTCTGTCAATTTTATTGAAGAAATTTTTTTTTTTTAAATTCTCTTGCATTTGGATCAACCATAAACATACTGCTGAGAAGAGATAATCCCACGTTGACCGGATAGAATTCCTAGTATTCTGCATCTAATTTGCTATAGCTTAGAAGAGTCAAGTTCCTAAACTGAACGCATACATCATCAGCTATAAAAGCTGCCATTGTTTGCTATTTTATTACAACTGAACACCAAAAATAAATGGGTCAACTAAATAATACCATTAAGTCAAATGTATTTAAAAAATAACGTATGTCCACTAATTTCATATTTCATGTGAAAATAGCCAAAAACATTTTCCTGTGTTTTGAGACAATAGTAGGCCAAACAAACAAAGCTATCCATATGTTTTGTGCAGCTCTAAATCGCTACCCACAATGTACTGCTTTCTGAAATTAACAGCTGTTCATTTGACTAGAAAATTTCAATAACTCAGCTACTACTAATTGCACCGTTCAATTAAAATCAATGTGTATCATATTAAGTGTCAAACCATCCTTAAAATGTTCTTTTTTTAAATTCTTTTTTAAATCTGAATCTAACTGCTAGTTATTAAACTAAAAAACTATCGATAACTCAAAAGTTGCAATTGATTCTTTCAGTTAACAAGCATGTAAGTTACTTTTTGGCACCCTCGCCATTGACTTTAGCAGCAGAATCTGGGGCTTTCTCTTCCTCATCTTCATAGTCAAGAAGCTCTTCCTCGTATGCATCATTGTCTCTCGTTTCTCCCATGTTCTGCAGTCATACACACAATTTACAGACAAGCCCTAACAAATCCAGGATTCTTCAGCAGAAAATAAAACAGTCCATAAAGTTCCACACTTTCATCAGTGTTTGGAGAGACAAAAATGTCAAAACCTCGAACAGTATCACTGACAAAATCAGAGATCCATAATCGATTTTCCAGGGAAAAAAAAACAGAAAGCTGCAAAAACCATAGAAGGCACTTCAATGAAACCGAAACTGAAAATCCGAATTCCATGGTGATTCAAAACTCCCAGAAATTCCCACTTGGCTTTGAAGAAAAGCAGCACAAACACCAACTAAGAAAATTGAAACTTCTCTGACATCTCTCCGCTAACAAAGAACAGAAAATCTTCTCAGGCAATCGCAGAGCTAGGGTTTATCTACGAAACCATGAGAGAGAGAGAGAGAGAGAGAGAGAGAGAGAGAGAGAGAGAGACCTCTGAGCCTGCGATAACCTAAGAACAGAGCAAGAGTTTCACTGTGCAAGGGAAGCTGGTGACGGTAGAAATTGCCGGAGAAGGAGCTCTAGGTCTACGATTCTTCAGCCTCCTCGAGTCGAGCTGCTCGATTGCTCGTACGGCGCTGAATCTTGGAGCTGTTCTGTCGATTTTATACGATAGTGGAGCGAAGGCGGCCGCAATGTGTTCCGGATACAATCGTAATTTCCACCCAAGGCTCGTAAATTCTATAAATTTCAATGTGGTCCCTGTTACTTTCTCTGTAGTCCCTTTTCGTTCTCCCTAATCATTATATATTTTATTTATTTTTATTTATGACTATTTTAAGCAGGATATTACTGCTCTCAACTCTGCAGTGGTGGATTTTCAGCTTTTGTGCTACTCTAGAGATGATGGTGGTATCTCCATTGACGACACCACAAGTCATTCAACAACGGTTGTGGACGAGTTAAAAAATCACTCGATGGGCTCAACAAAAGAGTTCAAAAAAGTCCTAACCATGCGAACAGAGATAGGCTAGACTTTGTAATATGCCCGTCCTTCCCGCTCCTACCGAGTCTTGTCATTATAGATGCACTGATATTTCATGCTTGGCTGCCAATCTGGCAATTGATTTCTCTAGCACTCGTTCATTTGTTTTATGATTCTTAAATCACATTTTGATGATGGTGGGCATTTTTGTACTTTTGAAGAATTTGAAGGTCCACGAGAATAGACAGCAAGTATTCTCTTCTACCGCAATGAAGGAATCTACAAATCCTTATGTTCGACCAGGTCCTTTAGCTGCAGGATCATCTACCAGTTCCTCAATAGTGCCCCCGACCTCATGGGCTAATGGATCATTTTTATCATCCCAATTGTTCCCAGGTAGATGGTCATTTAGTTGCATGATTTGTTGTTAGGAACATTTTTTGTGGTTCTCCATGTTCCATCAATTTCATTAGTTTGTAAGCCATGTATTTTTTTTGTTTGTTTTTTCTTGCCATGGGCGTAACAAGCCATAAGGTTAATTGAGAAAGAAAACATAGTTCNTACAAATCCTTATGTTCGACCAGGTCCTTTAGCTGCAGGATCATCTACCAGTTCCTCAATAGTGCCCCCGACCTCATGGGCTAATGGATCATTTTTATCATCCCAATTGTTCCCAGGTAGATGGTCATTTAGTTGCATGATTTGTTGTTAGGAACATTTTTTGTGGTTCTCCATGTTCCATCAATTTCATTAGTTTGTAAGCCATGTATTTTTTTTGTTTGTTTTTTCTTGCCATGGGCGTAACAAGCCATAAGGTTAATTGAGAAAGAAAACATAGTTCAATAGCAAGACTAATTTTCTATGTATTCTACTTCTATTGTAAAAAAAAAAAAGGTGCTTTCAACACAAATATTTTGATTTGGTCGCAAAGAAGATTCTTATGGCACTAAAATTGCTTCCATTTAGAAAATTGTAAGACCATCAGTTCTACATCTTAACTACCGTGATTTCTCTTACCAACTATTCATAATATTGGAACTTTTGGATGATGTGCAGTTTGAAATGACACTCTTGTCTTTATATTCTTATTGATATCCATGCAAATGATTGCATTATTTGTAGAAAGTCAGGTGATATGGAAAGTTAGCCCTTGCTACAGCAACAACAACAGCAAGTGGTTCCATTGCAAGACAATTATATGCAGAGTAGAGCTGAAGCACTTCAAAATGTATAGTCTAATGTCCATGAGTTGAGCAACATCTTTAACCAGCTTTCTACCCTTGTTTCACGGCGGCAAGGAGAGACTGCTATTAGGTACTTTCCTGGCTATTGTTGTCGGTTCGTGTCGTGCTTCAGTTTTTTTACTGTTAATAGTACACATCTGTATGTAGCAATGAGTTTTTTGCTATTGATTGTTGCATAAAATTTTTCAAAATGCCCAAAGTTACATACCACATGAAGGAACTGCCTTCTTATGTTGCTAAAATCTATTGTAAACTTGCAATGTGACAAAAAGGTTTTCTTTATTTTGGGATTAATGGTTTGGTCTGGCCCTTCGTCAAGCGTTCTTTCATAAGAACAATTGCCTATCTGATCCTCAAACATCTAATCCAGTGAAACTTCATATATTTTATGGCACGTCCATCTATCTTATTTTGCAAATTTTTTAAAAATAATATTCTCCCCTTTCACATTGTTTGTGCATTGATCCTCATCACAATTGTCAAACAGTAGTTTACCTCAAAGCCTTAAGCTTTTATGAGAGCATGGAAAGATGTACAAAACGCCCTTTCCTTGTTACAAAATGGTTGTGCCCATGCCTGAAGTTTCTATAATAGCTGTGCATTATGTACGAAGTAAATTCTTGCACAGCCAATGATCTGCTAGTTGTGTTCCGAAAGTGAGGATCCAAGAATTTACAATATTTTATATATCTTTCTCAAATGTTGCCAGTAAGATCAGTGCTTGTTTGCTTCCTATTGTAGGATTGATGAGAGCATGGATGATACACTATCAAGTGTCGAGGGTGTACAGGGGGCTCTTCTAGAGTACCTAAACAACATATCTTCGAATAGGTGGCTGATGATCAAGATATTCTGTGTATTAATTTTCTTCCTCATGGTCTTCCTATTCTTTGTGGCATAGATGGATGGAGACATCGAACTCAAGATTTCAGAAAGATAATGACTCTTTTTTAAATCGTGGGGAGCCTGAGGTTTTTCCCTTAATCTGTTATGTTGTATATATTTTGCATGTGCTCAGAGAAGTAGATGCCATTCCCCACTTTTCTTATTTCTTTCTTTTTGCCGGTACCTGTACTTACTGAGAAGAACAGAGGATCTTGAATTTCAGGGAATGAGTGTACTCTTCTCGGTTAATTATCTATGATATTGGTATAGTCTCATCNCTTCCCCACTTTTCTTATTTGTTTCTTTTTGCCGATACCTGTACTTACTGAGAAGAATAGAGGATCTTGAATTTCGGGGAATGAGTGTACTCTTCTCTGTTAATTATCTATGATATTGGTATAGTCTCATCATGCTTACATAAATTGCAAGTATTCCTCTTCTTTTCTCTTCATTTATAGCTCATCTATTTCCGGCTTTGGTCAGCAAGCTACACGAGATATGGAAACAACAAGAAGGTAAAAAATTTGTAATCTACACCGATCTTTTCCCATAAAGCTGATATTACATATATGGTTCTTCGGCTGAGGATACTTTAGGAAGGATTTTGATGTAAGATCATCATCAATTTGCAGTTTAGCGCAGTTGGTGAAGATGGTCCTCTCCAGAGCTGGGTTGCCATCAGCAATGGAAAGTAATTATCGATGACACTAGAACTGCACCCAAATCTATACCATAGAGGACTAGGAGGTCGTCCTTGTTCACTGGTTTGATATTCCAGCCTTTAGCTCAAATTGCTTTGTAAGTAGTTACCATGACCATGGAAAGTCATTAATTAGCTCGTCCTCCATAAGACAATGGAGTCTCTGTTTAGACTTGTCTTGACTAGATTAAGTTCGCCCAGATAATATTTGCTATGCAATATACAGTTCGAGAATATAACTGAGATCATATCACCAGGATCGTCTATGATCACTAAATCACTCATCTTGGAGGGAGAACGTGAACCCAAACTCGAGCTCTAAGCTAGTCCAGTTTTGGGTCAGATGGGCTATGTTGTAGTCGATCTTCACATGATTATCGATCGAGTAGTTGGTTTTCCGTACGATGCTGTCCCGGTGTGATTTCAGTCTTCACAAAGTCAATTTAGCTTGATAATTTCCCTAGTTCCGAGGATATATTTTATCTTGTGAGAGACACATGTCAATGGAGAGTGTCGTAACAGTTGATTAATACACTCGTATGAATTTAAAGTATAAAATTGATCCCACATGTGAGAAAGTTATTATTATTATTTTCTCTATTTGGAAGAAAAGGATGCTGTTGGAGTCTTGTGGACTTTAGAGAAACATCACCGTAATAAGATGTCTAAGTTTAAATCTTATAAGAAAATATTAATCCATTTAGATTCTGTATGATATAAAAAAATATCTAGTAATTTTCCTAAAAGGTGTGTATTAGGGAGGATTTTAATTTTTTGAACAAAAAGTTTAACTTTTTTTATATTGATAAGGTATGTCGATATAACAATCAATTAATTTATTTGATGATATATTATATAAACTAGAACTTGCTAATTAAACCCCACATACCGTCTCTTGAGAATTTCAAATTTTAAACTTGACTTATTACATATTATTAACTTATTAGGAGGCTATTAACTCTCAACAATAACAAAAGGATCCAACTTAATTCTTTGAGTAGATTAGCCAAACGATGATTATTACTTTTACTTTTACATCATTCGAAAAAAAAAGAATTAAAAAGAAATATATCTGCAAAGAGGATTGGGCTGGTAAGTAGAAAAAAATACACTCTCTTCCTCTCCTGACAACACCTTCTGTTCGTTCGCTTCGCCATGCCATCCGTAGTCCTTGCCCTGATCCCGTTGTCCCTCCCTGCAACCGAGTTACCCACCTCGACTCATCGTAACCTAACCCTAGCTGCTGAGCTCTCTCTCCTTTCCCACTTCTTCTTCCTCTTCTGCTCCTTCCTCGTTTGTTCTAATTGACGAGGTTCGTGAGTTTCCGCATAGGAACTCGGCGCATTTGTTACCGGCGTCTCTCAGTTTTCCGCCACATTCGTTTCTTAACGAGGCAGATTTGCTTTTCCTTGTCAATTCGTCAAAAGATCAATCCTTGTCGATATCCCGGAACTTCCGACTCCGCAATCAAAGTCCGCAAGTTTTCTCAAGAACCGGTTTTTGTTCCCTGAGACTCTTGTAGATTCAGGTTAATCCGGTTTTCGTTTCTCCGAGCTCAGATAGGATTGTCGGTTTTCTCCTTGGGATTGGCGGCGTTCGTGTATCGAAAGAACTCGGCTTTTGGTTTTTTTTTTGAGAAATGATGGGTGGAGGTAGTGGCAGGAGGGACGAGGGGTAGCTGGTGGTAAGCAACGCCAACATTTTTGCTCCTCTTGAGATCCTGAAGAAGAGAAAGAAGTCCGATAAGGAGAAGGGAGGCTGGAAGAGCGGTAAGTCAAAGTCCGATAAGCCCAAAGAGCCTGAGCCGTCTCAGGTGTTCTGGGCCCCTGCTCCCTTCAATGCAAAGTCATGGGCAGATGTTGATGATGATGATGACGATGATTACTATGCGACCGCCGCCCTCGGAGTGGGGACAAGCTCCCCAGGGCAAGGAGCAACCTGAGAACGTGAAGGTGTGCTATAGTTAGTTTCATTTTGGCTTGTTTCTGATAAAGGAATTGCGTTATCCATGATGAATCACATGGTAAGCTTCACAAGTTTGTTTCTGTTGAAAATTGTAATAATTGATACCCTTTTCTACATAAGCTAAATTGATGTTCGCTCAGCTCTTTTGTCTGGGTTAAGGATAATACAATAGTTAGCTCATTTATTCTGTTGAAAGAGTTGCATGAATGACCTTGGATAACACATTTTTAATTTAATTATGCTAATTAGGTGTCCTAAGAAATCAGTCAAACCATGTGATCTGCTTAGTTTGGGGAGCATAGACCTTATTGTGATGGCTTGAGTTTCATAATGTATATACATTATGAATGGCTTTTTAATCTGCAGATGCTTCGCAAGATAAGGACAAGGAGTCCGACGGAGAGGGAGGGAAGAAAGAAATGGCTCTTGCAGAGCCCAAAAGCGCCAAGAAGAAGAAGAAGAAGGTGAAAGAGCTGCAAGAGAAACCCAACACCTCAGAGGTCGCTCTGGACAGGCTATAAGCAGACACTGCAGGGACAGAGCAACTGGAGGAAGAGGAGCCAGCCATCGACGTAAAGGAGAAGCTCAAGAAGGTGGCATCCATGAAGAAGAAGAAGTCCAACAAGGAGATGGACTCTGCTGCAAAAGCTGCTGCTCCGGAGGCTGCTGCACCGCTGCAAAGAAGAAAGAGAAGGATCACTACAACCAGCAGCCTGTGCGGTAATTAAAGGGTAAAAGGAAACATTAGAAGAAAAGGAGCAAAAGGAAAATGAGATCTCTTCTAATTTTGCTGCAACCTAGCAATTCTGTTATATGGAGGACAAATCCAACGGGCTCTCTGTGGCTCTGAATTTCATTTTATTAGGGATGAAATAGGCCTTTTTCTCTTAATTTCACCTGCTGCTTGGACGTGATGTTCTTCTTCCCCTGTCAGTTTCCTTCCCGTGTCTATTTGTGATGGCGAGAGAATCATAAGGTCAATTAAAGACCCATTAGTGGGATCACATGGCCCATGCTGAATTCGGGCTAATTCCTGACGCCTGTGCTGAAGGTCTGGACTCTGGACGCTAGTGTGCACTGTCCAGGTCAGTATATTACATATATGCTGAGATCTGCTATAAGATTAGTTGTAAATTGTAGTGACACTCAGAGCCGAGTAGCATCAGGACAATTTGATGAGAGCTCAGCAATGTGTTTTCCTGATCATGAACTTCTACATCGGATTTCACGTAGCATAGTGCAGACTGAAAAAGAATATATGGTAAATCATGTCACAAAGTATATCCGAGAATTTGGTTCCAGGTTTGGACTTAATGCAGTCATGGTTGTCAACATGAACTTCGTCACTGATGTAGTAATAAAACAGTCGAGTGAGTGTATATCAATTTATATAGTGAGGATCCATCAACCGATGAAGCCCTGGTTTTCAATGAAATAGGTGGGCTCGATTGGGACATGTGAATGGTAAAGTTCCTTATTTATCTGGAAATGTAAAGAGCAGATATCTTATTTATCCAGAAGTTGAAGCCGGGCATCGCCCCAAATCTTGAAGATTTTGTTGCTGCACCTATCAATGGATCATAATTGCAAAATGAAGGCATAGGAGGTTAGGAGCACAGCCCGTTTGGCGTCACAAGCCAGGCTCAACCTCACCTAGTGAGGATCCATCAAGCTTAAGCTCACTAAAATGTATCCGAGACGAGCTCAAGCCTCCCATGGTCAGGCTTGGCTCGGAATGGATAGATCACACCATTACCCATTGCCATCGTTACCCAGTTGCCAGCTGCAGAGACAATAATTTAAGCAGAATTCTGAAGTACATATACCTGGGAGGAGCTAGAGTGAGAGCAGCAACCGGCTTGTGAGCTCAAATTCATACATACCCTGTTCACACATCTCCAAGCAATTCGATGCATCTACTAGCTTATGAATTATCAACTGATCTAATCCCAATAATGGGTATACCATCCCAATCTTTGATTGCTCTTACATCTTGAGCCTGGCTCAGGCTCAATCTCAAGCCAAGCCAGATTGACCATGAGTTTTCCTCAAGCTCGAGTTGATCAGGTCAAGCTTGAGCCCATCTAGATATTCTCAAAGATGAGCTCAAGCTTACATGAACATCATCAAGCTCGAGCTCAACAAGTCAATCCAGACAGCATCAGACCAGCTTCATTGAAGAGTCGATAACACCCTCATTCAAATCACTACTGCCTCTCACAGCTTAAAAGACAGGAGAAGATGAAAGGAAAGAATGAACATAGAAAAATATATGTTTTTTCTTTCCATAAATAACTTCAAGAAAGAAACATCTCCAAAATGTTTTGATACATTCAGTTTGTAACCAGAATAATAATGGTAAGCTAAGATTCTCTTGGAGGTCCTAAAGGCTAGGAATCTCCGAGATTTATTTTCATGGGGAAGAACTCCGGGGATTAACTAACCTGAACAATGTGTCACAGGGCTATACACAGCTCCTAGTCATAAACACAGATTTGAAAGCCAAAATTGGGCACACATGTTACAGACAATGAGCAATGCAGGAATTAGCAGAGAGCAATACAGAAAAATAAATAAATCAGATGGCTAAATCAGGATCATTGTATTTGCAGGAAAGGGAGTTAAGTTCAACCTCAAGGCACCACATGGAACGCAGAGCTGCTCACAAGCAATAGGTCAGGTGATTCCTTGAGGGGATGTCTGGCTGTTAATCTTTAAACAGCGAGCTGATGGGGTCCTTAGGAGTCAGGTTCGACACATATTTGAACTGTCATGACAAAAAAAAAGGAAAAAAAAAACCATTGCAAATCAATGAATATTACGATACCACTAGATGTTGGAAAAATAAAACATGCAGTTCATTTCCCATAGATAATAACATTTCAGGTAGCATATTATGTTTCATTTCCATCCATTGAGTTTGGACTTTGGTGTAAGAGGCATATTAGCCCTCACGGAACTCTGGATACATTAAGAAACTATTAACACTCTAAGAAACCAAAGAGCCTTTGGTATGAGAAAATTTAGGCCACTGCATTGCCACTTTTAAGAACAAAGAATGGAGATGAAAGGATTTACTTTTGATCTACACAAGCAAAGCGGAAGTTACAAAAATAGGATCAATTCTCTTGGAAAACCGAAAGAAAACACATTAGCACATTGTTGCATTAATCTTACCTTTCGTTGCCTATACTTTTCTCGAATAGCACTCAGTGGGTAGACACTAGTATTCTGCTGTAAATCTTCCATTGCAAGAACTGTAGTCTTAAGCTCAGATGCCTTATAATTGGTGTAATGTTCCAGAGTTGGATTCTACAAAAGTTTATTAATGACATCATAAATCCATTGGTATAAGAAAAATACTTGACTTGATGAACAAGAGAATATGAGAAATAAGGTTTAACAAAATTTATACCCAGGGGTGATCTGACGGGTTTAGAGTCCATCTAGCAACGAATACCGAGGATGCAGCTATTAGAGAAGGTAGGAATTTAAGGAAGCCATATTCTATGAGAGTTAACTCTGCCAAAAAGTTTGCTAGGAATTCTAGCTCAATGGAAGATTCCTGGAAAAGTAATTTCTGAAGTTCAGTAGCTTTACTGCCAAAATAATCTTCTGAGCAATTTTAGCTCAGGACAGTACATACCCTGTATGAAAGCTGAGCTGCTTGAATGAATCTCCTGATAACAAAGAAACCAAGCAATGAAGCTATAATAATAAGTGTTTCTATTTTATGATTTACACAGACAATATATCAAAGATGAATTCAGTACCTGAGGAATGGTTTTATGGTGGGAACAGAGAACTGAAAGTGCAAGAGATTTAGAACCACACTTTCCATTTTGAGTACCTGACAATGACTTCCATTAGGCTCAGAAGAATCAACTATTCAGTGTTTGAGATGAGAAGTAGAATCAATGTCTTATATAAAACAGATCATATAAGAATATGAATAGTTCTCACCTCTTGTTTGGTATAAGTATTGTCGGTTATAAAGCAAAATTCTTCCACCCGGGGCGCGCAGATTTCCTCATATTTTCTTTAGAACATCCAAAAGGAAAATAACCAATTAATCATATAAGGAAGAATACTGATATTCTCAAATCAACAGGGCTATAGTGAATGTAAATCTTACGAGGCAATTAACATGCATGTAACCCCAAGCAATTGAAGTTTTTGCTTTTCTATTGAATTTTGTGAGAGAAATCTGTCGATGAGATTCACTGTGAGGTAAAGTGTGTCTGATGCTAGCTTATATTCTTCAGAAACCTGTGAAACGAGATCGATGATGAATTGCAAATGATTTCAGTGAAACATGATCAATTTCTTTGTTGAAGTAAACAAAGAGGATGTATATAAACATAAAGCGCAAAATACTGCCTGTTATCAATGACAACCAACTATACAGACCTCCACAAGCCAATCTATTAGTATTCCTCGCATGCTTGGGGTGATATCATGTTGCACTGTTTCCATATAATTGACTGAAGGTCTTCGGTTGAGCTGGAAAAAGACAAATTAGAGATTAGAAAAATCAAGACTCTGCTTGGGTTGATTTTATATCAGCAGGAATCACCATAATTGCCATGAAAAACCAAGACTCTTAATCTCGATGGTGCAAAGAAGCATTAGAATCTTTACTTCTATTTCAGTAAAGAAGAGTAGAGCCCCAAAAAAGAGAGGGGGAAGAAAAAATTGGAGCCATTATCAAACATGGGTGCAAGCAACAGCAACAGTAACTAGATTTATAACTGGGGAACATATGGTCCTTATAACATAATACCACATAATTAGAGTCAAATTGTTAGCATGAAGTTCAATCAGAGCAAAAATGGCTACAGACCTCTAATATTCGGATATTCTTGTATATATCAGTAGCATATGGGTTGCAGCCCAGAGGATCCTTCAGCTTCAAGTCAATATCCACAATGCCTGAACAGTTTGGGCCTCCTAGTTTCTCACAATCCACATCTTCCAAATAATCCATAGGGTATTAGCATCAAATTTATTCATAAAAGTTCTTCAGTAAGAAACTTTCATATGGTAAAACCTATTACCATCTATGATCAAAAGCATTTAAAGAAACATAAAGCAGTTGGTAGAGCAGTAGATTTACCATCTTCCAGAGTACCAATGCATTCATCAAGATTTTCAGAAGACTCTACTTCAGGGTGTAAACCTCCCACATTCACCTCGTTGTCTGCTGCTCCCTCCTCTATCCATTTCGGTAAATCCAGATCATTGATCTTTTCAACTCTTATTTTGGACAATTTGCTGGCTAACTCTGCTTTGACATCCTCTTGCAGCATCGGAACATCTGCACTTTTATCCAGTAACACTTCTTTATCCCTTTTTGCAGGGTCTTTTCTAGTACGTTTACTGTTCTGTCAACTCAGCAAGAAAAGAGCCCTCATGATTAGATTATACAGCAGATAGAAAAACTGAGGATTGGTCATACAGACTTCAATATTGTTGGACATGTATAGATTGAACATTAACGGTAGTACTAGCATGTATTTCCCGGAATATATTATCAATCGATGCATGCAAGCACATGGTTTCTAAGCACATATATAAATAACATGAACATAAAAGTATAAAAAGCAAAGTCACATCCCCAATAGCATTGATATAAGCCTAACCTGGATTTTCGATGCTTTGACATGGTTCACATGCACGTTGTCACATAAGATGTTGGTTACATCCTTAAGTACTGTTCTTCTCTTGTGTTGAAGACCTGCAACACCATCTGCAGACGTTCTGTTCTTATTCAGTGCTGCTCTTTTGGCATTTGCAAGAATGCCACGCTTCTGCTCCTGCTTAAAGGAGTGTCTTGAGGACCGAAGGACCCTCAATGATGCACCCAACATTTTTGCATGTGCTCTTGTGGACCGGGCTGCAGGCACTTCTGTTCTGGTTCCAGCTCCATCTTCTGAATTCATGTTGCACTCCACTAAAAAGGGCAGCAAGCATCAAATTGAAATGCCCATCATTACCTGCTACAGTAAATAGAATCTATAAGACAGACAGGAAAAACAAATGGTTGACATCTTTTACTATTAGAGTCTGAAAATTAAAGATCTCCAGCTTAAGAACCCCAGTAGTGCTTAGGAACTGAGGAAGGTGAACTATAAATGAGGAAAAAAAAATTTAACTAGAAACAAGAATACAGCTCATATACAAGTAGAAATCATCTTTCCTTGAAAAATTATGTTTTCGGGAGCGCTTGACATAACTAAGTACCAATAAAAAAGAATTACCAGCACCAGTACCAACCCCTTCAAACAAATTTATATCATATTGATAACTTCATAACATTTCGACTTTCCCCGTAAATGGAAATTAGAGGTAACTACTCAAAGGACTCTGTCACACTGGCATGGAACTTCCTCCTTCACAATTCTCATTTAGCCACATGAACACCATTCTTTCCCCAGTTCAAAATTTGAAATTTTGCTTCCTTCATACATAGAAATAGTTTCAAGTTAGAAATTGTATTGCTACAATGAAATTTTTGTCTGCATTTCAGTTACAGTTGCTTAGTACTATGGTAGACATATTATGCACACTACATGAGTAAGGTAGGACTTTTGTAGTATCAGGCAGAGAGCAAACTGCAACAGACATTCTCCCGGTTTCACAACCATAAATGAACAGAACCCAGATGGTGTCAATGGAAATGAAATCCGTAGAAGCCCAACTGTCAACATTGCTCAAAAAAGAAAAGGCAAACAAAAACAAGAACGTAATAACATTATTCCAAGCTATGTTTCTTCATCGCTCGATAGAATTTGGAAAGCAAACTTATACATAAAGTTTTAGCCTGGAGGAAATAAAACAAAGAAATTATAAAGAGAGGAAGCAAACTTTCCAAGCATTTTTAATGCCTATATGGTACAGTGTCAGTGAACAAGGCAAGCCCTGCAGCTCTACTCATCGTCCAGAATTCGCATGAATACCCAACGATTTCAAATCAAAGAACACAAGCTGAAAGAAAATCAAAATAATCCGCCACATTTGGGATCTACAACTAAGAGGCTTAAAAAACCGATGTTTCTCAGCTCGAGAGCTCCACAGCTGGGTCCAAACAGAGAGAACAACTCACTCACAGAACAGGAGCCTGCGGTGCGCCTGAAGCTCTGCACGATTTCAAAGAGACGACAACGAAATGTGGAGGTCAATACGAAGAGTTCACGGTAGAGATGTGGCAATGACTCCCGGCAACAGATCTATGGAGCACAGCTCGCCGAACCTGTTAATCGGAGCCCAACCGCAGCCAAAACAGCACAATGAAGCATCGCGCGAATGCACAGATGCAAAGTGAATCAACGCGTTCAGAGAGAGAGAGGGAAGGAGAGAGTGAGAGGTGAGCTTACGCTGCTGCAGCAGAGCTCCCTACAGCTCGCCGGAGGCGTCTCGACTCTGGAGAGCGCTAGGGACAGAGGGAGACTGTACGTGTGATATAAGAAGAGGAGATGGAGATGGGGATGGAGCGTGTGAGCGGGAGAAGTGGCACAGTTCAAACTTACGAATTCATTCACTCTTCTGAGATTTCGCGATTTCTTTTTTTCTTCTGCGTTTCCATGGCGGATTTCTTTTTTCACTCTCTCTCTCTCTCTCTCTCTCTCTCTCTCTCTCTGGTTTCTGGATTCTCCGGAAGACGAAAATTGGTTAAAAAAACCCGTTTTTTTAATTCTGGAAGTATTTTTAATTTAATTAAATAAATAATTTCGCCCAAATTTAATTAAATAAATGACGAATGGTAATAATAAATAACCTCCATATAACAATTTTGAATGGTAAGCGCATGAAAATCCATATTTAGTCCTAATGGACTAATCTGGTCAGATAAATCATAATGCTGGCAATTCTCATATCATATTTAAATAGTTAATACAATTTTTTTTAATTGAGTACAAATCAAATATCTTAATTATATATGTATATAATTAAAATATTTAACAGTGTAATAATAAAAATTATATCAAAATATTTATGATATGATTGTGATAATAAAATTATTATCATAAATTATAATAAATAAACTTTAATGTATTTTATATGATAAATTAAATTAATAAATTAACATAATTAAACATGTGAAAATAGAGTAACATTTTAATGTATATTTAGATACATTTGATTATATAGGATTGATCGTATCTTTATCAAATTACATGGGTTTATGAGGATCCAACTTAAATCCGTTTAACTCCGTATCGTATCATGTTAAGGGTTGCTGGCCCCGATAGATAAGAGAATGCGATGGCATAGAAGGGGGCAACACATGGAATGTATCAGCTTATGGTTGGTAAAGGTGAACGAAATGAAACAAAATTGAATTAAATTAATACTTTTCATTCACATTCCCATACATTATAAGGAGATGGAACGTGCATCCCACCATAAAAATAAGTTGCATTTTTTTCTTCAAAATTAAAAGAAAATATAACTTAGAGAAGCTTATTCCTTTTATTTCCATCACATAAGGTCTCATTAAATAAATTGGAAAGAATCAGAGCATTCATAATTTCTTTAACGGTTACATTCGTCAAACAGAATATTTGTAACCAATTTTTATTAATGTAACAAAGTAAAAATACGAAATTGAAGAAATAAAATAGTTAATTACATCCTGGGAAAAATAAATAAAAATATAAATTATATTTCTTTTTTAAAAAATACGTGGTTTTTAGGGTTTTGTCTTTAAAAAAATAAGTCGAATGCCTTCGTACGGAATTTCTTATGCGCGGGGAGGAAGAAACCGAAACCGAGCATCCTTTGCAAGACATAAAAGGGGAACTTTGCGAATTTCAGCGCCCGATGGGCCCACGAAATTCTTCTCGTGGGGGCCCACTAGCTAGCCTACAAGTGAGTCAAGTCGAATTGAATGGGGCCGACAGCCGGCGTGGCCCACTACCTTTTACAAGCACGGGGCCCGGCACCCGGCCCGGTAGGAGAAAAGGTGTAACGCACGTAAGCTCACCTACCTCAGTGGAAAACAATAGATAAGTTCAAGAATAATGTGCAGATTCAACTGGTATGGACATGGTTTTTGTTCTTTATCAGAAGTCATTCGAAAGGAAAATGGTGACTTGTAGGCACTAACATTGTCAGCTCTCGATTGCTAAGGGGGAAATAAAATTTTCAGGTGGCCGATTAAATATTCAGTGTGTCGTTATGTAAGAACCAATAAGAGAGTTACACTTGCATCATTAGGGTTGTCTGTTTTTTAGATTAACTCTCTCTCTCCCTCTAATGTTTGGAGACGTTGATGATTATTAATGGGAGAAGAGAACCGGTGACGCCCTTCAGCTGTGATGGGCCGGGGTGAAGTTGGATTTTGCTTTATTGGGTGGGCATCTTGCCGGATTTAGGCCCGTCAAGCTGAGCCGACATGATCATGAACCAACACATTCACGTCCACAACTGGACAGCTAGCCGCTGCAGTGCAGAAGCAAGCTTTTGCCTTCATCCCATGATATTCCACGAATCTACCAGTTATCGAGAGAGATGAAAAACAACCACTACGCGACTTGATAGACAAAATCCTCGAGTCAACAAAGAGTCCGCCGCCGCCGCCGCCGCCGCTCTCTTCAGTGGAGATCACACTAAAGCATCAGTTCTGTCAGCAACGAACGCTAGACACAGCCACCGAGGTAGATAGAGAGGAGAAGACAGCACGGACAATATTTTGCCTGCTTCATGAATGGTTCCAGGCAAAACGACTTCTGATGTATGAGTCTCTCTTAGAACCGAAAAACACTCATCAACTTTTGGTCCCACATAATCGAAAATGNGAAACGACTTCTGATGTATGAGTCTCTCTCAGAACTGAAAAACATTCATCAACTTTTGGTCCCACATAATCGAAAATGATCATCCTGTGTAGTTTCGGTCTGAAAACTCCTCTTACCCTTTTGTTATAAGAAGGATAAATGAGATAGAAAAGCATCCCATGTATAACTCCATAGAAAATATATAGAACCAAAAGTAAAAAAAAAAAAGTGTAAAAATACATTTCAACTGATTTTTCACAGAGCTTGAGAGGAGAAAAGCACATGCAAGAGGACTAAACATCTTCTCGTCACAATATTACCTACACCCAGAAAGCTACTGAAACTCATCAACTTGTGTATGCAAGTAAAGTCACAGAACTACTCAAACATTCAGTGTTCCAATCTCTCCCGAGAACTCCGTACACACAGATTATCTTTTCTGGGGTTCAGCCCAGACCCCGGCGTAGACCTCGAGGGCATCGTCCCTAATGTTGGAGACAAAGTATGACATGTAGTCGGAGAACCTGAAGGGCCGGTAACGTAGTGGGTGGTCGGTGTTGACGAGCTCAGTCGGAACCCTAATCACGGCTCCCTCCTTGGGGATGGAGAACAGGCCGCAGGAGTATCTCTCCCTGTTGCCGCCCATCACCACCCTGTGTTTCATCGCGTGAAGCCTCCCGTTGCTCCATGCCTATCAAGAAGTAAAGCGTTAACCTTTGACATGGGATCGTAATTTAGGGCTCTTCGTGGTCCGGAAAAAAGTTTCCAACCCTATCCATTTCACCTAAAAATTACCGAACAGTGTGGAACCAGTTTTTATGGTTCGATTAATAGTTAATCATCTTAGCATAAATATATTATTCGGTCCCTAATTAGATTTTATAAATTGATATCATATTTCTAATTGGGATGAAATTGATATTTAGAGTATTTATCTCATACTCCAAATAATATATTTACTCAATCATCTTATATTTAAATTAATATACTTCAGTTAATAAAACTCCTTGTTATAAAAAAGAAAACTATTTCAGCTAAAAAAATGCAAACGGTTTGGTTTGGTTCAAAATTAACCAAATCGAACCACTTAAAAAACAAATAAATTATGACTTTTAGTTCAATAGCCATTTTTACATTAAAATTGTACTTTATTTAATTGTTGTATTAGAAAATCGGTTCAGTCCAACTAACCATAATTAACCAACCAAGCACATCAAGCAATTAACCAGACCTCTTCTTGACAAAAGAGAGCACCCCGTTACCCATACGGTTCAAACGGTTCATTTTTTTATGTGGATTTAGTGGTTTGGTTTGGTTTTTGTATTTTTTTTTATCACAACTTGATCCTAAAACTACCTATCATTTATAAGAAAATTACAGTAGAAATTATATATAATTACTATTTTTTGCACTTGAGTTTTACATGTTTTGATATGACTCTTTTAGTTTTACTTCTTCATTTCCATGACATATTTTGGTCTATTCTATCAATTATGTTAGTACTTGTTCGACATGACTCTAATGATGTTATTTTTTAATAACATGGCTGTTAGTTGTCCTATGTGGCATGCCACGAAGAAATTTGGGAGAAGGTTAGAGAAGTGCTACGGTCTTCATTAAACAAATTTTGGATCTTGACTGAATTTTCTTTTTCATTTATATTTTGAAAGCTAAAAACAATCTTACGTTTTGTACGTGGCATGGCACGTAAGACAACTAACGGTCACATAATTAAAAAATGACGTCATTAGAGCCACGTCGAATAAGCACTAACGGGAGTTGACGGAATGGACCAAAACATATTATAAAACTGAAGAAATAGGATTGAAAGAGTTATTTTAAAATATGTAAGATTCAAGTGTAAAAAGTAGTAAATATATGAAACTCCTACGGTAATTTTCCCTATCATTTACATATATAGGTATGCATATACACAAAATTGTGAAAGGTCAATAGTAATCACCTTAAGAGCATCACCAACAATGACGACGAAGGCATCCTCAGGAACCCTAACCTTCACCCACTCGTTGTCGCCATCCCTCGGGACGAACTCGAGCCCCTGCACATCGTTCTGGCACAGGATGGTGATGTCATTCTTGTCCGTGTGGGGCACCAGGCCGATGGCCAAGCCATCATTGCCTCGGTCGCCACCAATGGTCGGAGGCGGGACCCTGTACTTCATGAGCCGGAAAACGGCGCTGCTGTCCTGGAGGTGGGACTGGAAGTCCGCTCCCATGCCGAAGCTCTCGAATATCATCTTCATGATCAGGGAGTTGAGCTCGAGCAACTTCGAGCTCGTGGCATGCAATGTCTCGCTGTCATTTGACGATATAAAATTCGAATAAATCAATCGTTGTACATTTTTGTAGTAGAATATACCTGTAATATATCTAAAAGATTTGTATATATATATATATATATACACATGTGAATTGTACTCCCATAATAGAGTGTGGACTGCGTAGAAATTATGATATGTTGATAAGATAAAATTAATTTTATTGTTCTTCATTATATTTCTCATCATAAATTATTTTTGTGGAATCTAATTTTTTTTATAAGTGAATTTAGAGTAATAATACTCAATGCTTCTCCAGTCCAGAGGACCATACCAATTAAGTGGAGCAACCTTTATTTTTATAACACACAATGCCTATAAATCATATAGATTATGATTAATTTTAATTTAAACTGAACTTAATAAGATATAAATTTGAATCTAATTTTTTTAAGAAAATAGAACTTTGAAATATCTCCACTAACCCATAGTTATTTGATTATTGAAATACTAACCCCCACCACTTTATTTCTAGTTTTTTATCCTTAAAATGTTGAACTTTCAATTTTAGTATAATGAAGGTGGGTGGAAGTATGGAACTAGGGAAGTGGGGACAGAGGCATCCTTTTCAAGAGGGAAAGGGACACACAGAAATGAGGAACTGGTGCTTTAATGGCGTTTCCTTCCTTCTGCAAGAACAGTTGGAGCTCGGGACATGACATAGACAAAATCATTGCTGGGGCAAAAAACATAAAATGAAAGAGAGAGAGAGAGAGAGAGAGAGGCAAAGCTGTCTGCTTCTCTTCCCATTAAATTCAATCTGTTTCTGGGAGATAAGCTCCAAATAAATTCTGAGTTGTCAGCTAGTGAAGCTGTTTGGTGGCAGCTATTAACGTTCCCAAATTCAGCACTTCCTCCTGTATCACTGCTACTCTTGAAGTCATAACCCCTTGTAATTAATTATATATACATATTAGCTACTTGAAATTGCTCCATGGAGGCTCATAGCCTATAGGTGGATTGAACAATGGATTGAACAATGAGGAAGTAAATTAAGGGTGCCCAAAAAACCCGATTTAAAAAGATCGAGTAAAGAATCTTTTAATTTTATATTGATGATAATGTTATCTTTGTATTTTTTTTGTTTTTCTTTAAATATATTATGGAAAACTTATATATGATGGTAAATGATGATGGGAAATTGGGAGAAACACATGTTTCAATGAATACTCTAGTCCAATTCTTGCTTTTATTATAATGTAAACATTTAGATTTGACTTATTGATATTGACATTTACATATTGAAATTTGATGCTGATGCATCATCACTCTCTAGTCCTAATTTCTTGAACTTTTATTTGGTCCAATATCTAACCAAATATTACACCATACAAATCCACGATCTTATTTAACTATCTTTTATTAATATTGATGATGCAAGAATATATGAATCTCTCTTCCAAAGGTAGATTTAAACCGATTTAATATCGTTTTACCTTAAACAATATCTTAATTTAAATCCTAAAATAGAGTAAATGGATTAAAAAGTCAGTAGAATCCAACTAGATTCCAATAAACAGAGCCATGGAAACCGTGACAAGGGAAAACGAAAAAGGAAGAACAAATATATATATATATATATATATATATCTACTCTTCCAAGACTTCAGTTTCAGCCCTTTTGTCCCACATGAAAAACCAAGTTTTTGTTGAAACTCGAGACTACCAGCAAATCATGAAGATTCCGCGGATGAATGAAGATTGGCATTTGCAAATAATAGGAACAGAAAATTGATTTGAGTTGACGATATCTATATTATCTGTTTACTAAAAACAATGTTTTTTTGGGGGAAAATTCAGAAAAGGGAATTCAAGGGACACTCTCACTAGTTGATTCAAATAGTTTGTGCATGTTGGAAGTGGTAATTAGACCGATATCAATCGATCATTATTAATTATATCAAACGAGGGCGGGTTGATATATATATATATAGAGAGAGAGAGAGAGAGGGAGAGAGAGAGAGAGAGAGAGAGAGACAGGACTATCACAGACCAGAAAGCGGGGTTGCCCTCGGGCCACATGAGGTGGGTGAAATCCTGGGCGGTGTCGAGCCGGTGGGGGTCGTCGATCCCGAAGCTCTCCTGGAGGGGGACGACAGGGCACTTCCCGTTGTAGCTCCGGTAGGGTTTGGGCTTCTGGTACCGGCTCTTGGTCGCCTCGGGGAGGTCGAAGAGCGACTTCATGGCGCCGAGCATCTCCTCACGTAGGGTTTTTGGGACGACCTTGTCGTAGCGCAGGAGGAAGAAGCCATGAGACTCGCAGGCCTCCCTCACCTTGGCACACAGAGGGACCCAACAGCTGGAGGACTCGAAATCTTCAATGTCTTCCGGGAATTCTAGGAAGGGGATATGATGGCTGGCACCCATTTGCTCGTGATATGAATGATCGATGGTCCTCTCTCTCTCTCTCTCTCTCTCTCTCTCTCTCTCTCTCTCTCTCAATAGTAATTGTCTTTCTTGAATGAGGAAAAGGGTCGAGTTGTTCCGATCTCATATATAACGACACTATACAGCCGAGCCTATTGGAAAGATCAATAATTCGGGTAATAGTCTTGTCAATGCAAAACCATGGTATGTCGGAAAGAAGGTAATTATTATGCGAGTAATATCAGTGAAATTGTAATTAATGAACGCTAATTAATTACTCTAGTGCTGATCGGCTTCTATATAAGCTACCGGGAAGATCGTAACGGAAAAGTCGAGACCTGACAAAAGAAGTAACCCTGAAATGTTGCAGAAGACCGGGATGGGATAAGCACTTGGAAATGGTAAATTTTATTGGCTGTGGCCTATGAGGAATGATCATTTAAAATTTAATCAAGGTCGGGAAGGTTCTATATCAGAGTAAATAGGTCGTATTTAAATTTGAATTAGTATAATACACTGTACGGTACACTATAAAAATAATAAATAGGTGAATATTTTACAAATACAGATAAAATTGTTTCATAGTCTAAGAGGGTCTCGTGTATGTCTGTGTTGAAGAGTGTGGGACGACAAATGTGCCCAAATTTTGGGTGAAAAGTAGAGGGTACGAGGGCTTGTCACTTTTCCGCCGTGTTTTCTATGTCTTAATTTATTGCTTCGAGTCACCGGCAGGTGGCGGCAGCTCAGCAATTCCGTCTTCTTCTCGCTTTAAAGTAATTTTTGTTTCTCTTCCCTCCCCCCTGAATGCCCGAATCATGAAAGCTTGTCTAGCTAGATTCAAGCATGGTTTCAAGGGGTTGAGTTCGAGGAGAATGCATAAAATTTTACTCGATTTTATTTATTTTCTATTACCTTATTCCATTATCATAATCTCATATTTTTTCTTTATTTTTTACATTAAAATTTTCCAAGATCTGATACAGTAATATCATTTTGCATAAGCGATCAAAGATCAAAAACTCGTTCATTTAATTTTTTGCCGATGAGAATCTTCCGATTCTTGGGTTCCCATTTTTCTAGCTATTTATTCCACTTTTAAAGTCAATGAATCTCATTTTTAGCCCAGAAAACCAAGAGTATATAAACCGACTCTCGATTGAATTTAGTACGTCATGGCAACTTGTTGCGGCTTTAGTATCTTTGGAATTGGAAGATAGCCGCACGAAAGGGGCCTCCATGGAAGGATAAAACATGGTAAATTTCATCTATGGAAGAAACTCAGTAAGGTATAAATGGGATATACCGTATTTATTATATACATTGCGATAAATCAATTACCTATCAAGTCTCCGCGGTTGATACATCGTGGCCATGACGAATCACTCCGATCGATCGATCGGGGTCGTCCCTTTTTCAGTCCTAAAGTTCTCCAATACGATACGGATGTGTATAATTGGTCCGCTCATGCTATTGCGATTACGACGGAAATCGAAAGAGCTTACTTCCCCTGGGAAACATGGAAGAAGTTGACAATAATGGTTCGGGAGCCGACCCATTCACGCGATATGTCCGTCCGACTGGCTATTGTCCCGTCCTATCCGATTCTGTCGAGCGAGCTCCCGAGCTGATTGGGTCGTATAGCCCGAAATTCTCGAGGCAGCAATAAATGATAAGGATGTTGTCTCCACCAAAATCAATTCAAAAACGCTGGAGACAACTAATACATGTAGTTTCATGTTGAATCGGATGGAACAGGTCATCGAAAATCATCAATTCTCGAGAATGATATTAATGGCTGCACCAGCTGGATGACATATATCTATCTATTCAGACAAACGCCACCATCAAGAAATTCTCTCCCCATATCACATTTGAAAAAAAGAAAAAGAAAAAGAAAAAAGGTTGGCAAACCCTACCGAGATTGGTCGGTTGATCCGGTTCATCATCCTTTTTCCGTCAAGTAAAATCTCGGATTCGAGTTTTGAAAATTGACAAGATCTAGCTCACCTGTGAGTGGGTTGATCCAATTCAAACATATATTGAATCGGGATTAGGTGAGTCTTTTTATATCATATGAGCTACATCAATAGAAAAAAAAAAAGTTAAAATCCGGCAACCCCACATGGGCTATGTAGCCTGGCACGAGAAGTCGTTCGTACCGACAACAGATCACTGATATTATTCATTGTGTTGCATCCCAAAGTTATCGACATACTCGTTACATACAAGATCACCGGTGAACGGTTTTTCCTGAGATACAAAGACGTTTATCAGTTGAGCTGGCCGAAACCGATTTTATGAGGAGGGTGATGTGGATACTTCCCAGTTCCCTGTGGGGGGCTCGGGTCTCTGCACCATTCAAGGCTGAGTGAGGGCTTTAACAGGTCCCTAGAGAGTCGATCCAACCACCATGTGGTTAGGGTTCTCCACATTTATAGCGGTCGACTTGGAACCGGGCCGGCTCATCAGCCAGCCATATACACCCACACTCTATTGCATTTTATATAAAAGAGATACTTATTATATACAAGGTCAAATGCATTATTCAATATAAGAATTAAATGATGCTCTCTGTATTAAACATTTGGTCTGCGACATATGCAAAAAAAAAAAAAGTCAAGTAATACAATATATCACTCATGAGACCGACAGTACTGTCACTCACAACTTGAAACCGAGAGGTTAAGAGTTCGATTATCATGAGCAGAGTTTCTCGTACATAACCCTTTGGATCGGCTATTCTTTCTGTGCTTTTTCCGAGCATATAATCCTCTTTTATAACCGACGAGGCGATGAGAGCATTATCATTTTGCGTGTATTGTAATCATGGGCTGCGGTATGATGTGCACAGCAAGTGACAGCGCATGGCACAACTTATCGCTTCAATCTGAATGTGCTTTTTTCGCCCGCACGATTGAATGCACTTCTTCGACCCAAGAAGAGATGAGAGAAATGAACCCAAAATCTTTATTAAAAAAAAAAGAGGGAAAATTATTGCTACCTTATTAATCATTGGTAGGAATTTGTGAAATTTTTATAGCTCCGAAATTATATTTTCATGGAATTTTCACTCTGAAAACAATTTGCACATCTGCGAAAAATGTATGTAATTATTTATAATTATTGACATTGTTGGAAGAAGTAAAATATGGAAGTTGTGCAATCCTAAATTATTGTCCCTTTCTAGTTTTTTTCAACCATAATTTTTAAAATCGAATTGGATCGGAAATCAGTATATGCATGAGTTCATGGGTTAAACTGAGGTTCAATAAATTGAATAGTATATTTAATAAATAATATTAA
>CXYZ01022938.1:301466-358597 GCA_900006705.1 Sonneratia caseolaris
TAATATATTTACATAATATCATAATTTGAATATAATTTATAACAAAAATCATTAATATAATCTTTATATTAAAAAATTAACATAAAATATAAATATAAGTGTAGGTTTTTGTTTTTATTTTAATTTTAAGTCGACCAATTTTTCTACCAGTTTAATTGAATTTACTGGTTAGACCGAGAACTAGCCAATTCAACCAAAGTTGACCTCATTGAAAGTGCAATTGGGTTTTTTTTATAGGAACCGGATCGGATAAGTGGCCGATTTCTGGTTGAACGGGTCGAACTTGTCAACTCGGTCCGGTTTTTAAAATTACGCTTCCAACTTCACTGGAAAGCCAGTGGGACTGGACACATGTAATGGGCTGATTTCAGTTACTCGATTACACCAACTGATCTATGTTTCTGTTTCATGTGGTGCCAAAAAAAAAAAAACCACCCCTTTATTTCGGTGTTTATATCTAAATTTAGAATTTCATGATAAAAAGTACCGATATAAATTCAAATTCAATCAACTCATTTGAGTAAAACACTGTCGATTATTCTTCTTCTCCTGCCACAGGTCCAAGTAAGACAAAACAATTTAAGCCGCGTGTAGGGGGGAGGGAATCATAGATGTCATCTAGCGTGCGTTTGGTCATAATATGTACAAGAACATATATATATGTGTGTGAAAGGGTAGATCGAGGAGAAAATAATTAGTAAAATCTTGTGTGTTTTTCGAATTCAAGTAAAGGCTCCCCTACATCCATGGCGATATAAATGGCTGCCCTCTCTCCCCCTTTTTTTTTCAATTTTTTGGGGGACTTTTTTCCACCATATTGATTTGTGCTTAATGATCATTGGTTGGTCATTTGGTATGGCCGCCAAAATTAATGGGGGCATTTTCAACTTCAATGAGTGGTCCAAAGACGCCTAGAGGAGCACATAGCAATCTGCACGTTGCATATTTTGTCAACCGTAGAGACAAGAAGAAGACATATCCATACCAAAAAAAAAAAAGAAAAGAGGAAAAAAAAGCATGTATACACAGTATATATTACGACATTATCGGTGTGGTTTGGGTTGAAGGCAATGCAGATGACAGGAAGATCGACAGAATCTCGAGTTCATGCACCCGCCCTGTAAAATTTCATAGCTAATGTAATTTAAACTGGATATAATTACTTGTCTTCACTCGTATGCTCTTACTTGTATGCTACAGGTATGCGTTTGTGTGTGTGAAAAGGAGGAGAACAATCAAGTTTTTAGTTTGTTCTTGCCCTTTAAATCTTGTCGGGACCAAGCTAGGGTTTTCCTCCCCTTACCTTTCTTCCGGGCAAGGCAATCGGGACGTAGTGGGTTTCGTCCACGATATAGATTACTCCCTGCCCGTCAGTGCAAGCCGGCCATATCCATGGTCTCGCACCAGAGAGACCAGACTATCAGCCGACAATTTTTCGATCAGACATGAAGTCGCAGGGCAATCTTTATCAAAGAAACCGTGGTGGTCGGGTCAACATTTTGATTTACGAGGCGGAATCTATCTTGTCCTTGCAAGTTGTACGTCCAGCCAAGCTATGCGCAACTCGGCAGTTTTCCGATCCTGCAGGAGTAAAGAGTGCACTAGCAGCTAGGTATAGAGCACAGTGCGAAGGCCCCAATGACGGTACAACCCGAGAAGGTTTGTCTGCACCCGGAATTCTTTGGAGCTGGATCTCTTCACGGACCATGGTCTCTATACACAGAGTAAGCGAATACAAGCGTTGGTTCTCGAGAAGACCCGACAGCTTACCTAGATCTAACCAGTGAATTAGTCGGGTCTTCTTGTTGGTCATGAGTCGCAGTTCAGAGGGTTGCGAAGGGCACTCGAGCCCAATGAAAAGTCAAAGAAGATAGAAGCAAGGAAAAAGGTCAACCCTCGAAATGGATTATGGAGGAATGGGTACAAAAACGAAGAATCCAATTTTTGGAGGTGGGGACTCTGACATGAAAGTCCGCAGAAGTCATTTCTCTGATAGAAAGAATCATTTGACCTGAAGAAAAAAGAGGAAAAGTTAAAGTCAAACGTAATAGAAATTCGAGGTCAGCTTCCAACAGTTTCGTTGACCACCCAAAATAAGCATTCAATAATCTTGAAAAAAAAGAGTCACTGGTACTAGAGTATTAAATTGAATTGTGTGATGATGTCTTGAGCTCGTTTGAGCACTATACTTATTACAGCTACTGTTTGATACCCTGATGGATTCCTCTCTTGCAGATTCAAGAAAGTTGCTGGCCGAATCTCGGCTTGCCGAGTGAATCGACCTCCTGAGACCCGATTATCGACTTTCTCAAAAATAGAGTTAGTTTCATAACTCAGACATCGAGCCACCCGGGCTATTGGTTCACGGATTCATTGATGAGTTACTAAAGGACAACTGTTGGAAACCATACTTACGGACTAATAACACCAACACCAGTTCATAATGTTAACTGATTATCACATAGGACCAGTCGACGTGTCGAGCAGCATAAACTGCTTTTGGGCAAGAACTCCATGGTTCAATCGAATCGGTCTTCTTTCTGAACCAGACAGCAGTTCTCGATTGAACTGACCTGCCCCCTTTTTTGTATTTGAAACAAAACATAAAATAATAATAATAATAATAAAGCTCATAAATTTTTACAGGGGCATCTTCGGGCAACAAAAAGTGACGATTGATCAGCAGCATTAGAAGTTGGTCACAGTCCTGCTAGGCGAAGCCTAAGCAAATGCCATTACAAAAGCAGCCCAAAGAAAAGAAAACAAGAGATACCACTAAAAGGATAGTACAGAGATTATTGTCACACTCTCACTGAGCTTAGACATCTGCTACTTCAGCAAGAATTTTACAGCAAGAAAAATTACACAAAATTCAACTCCCTCTTCACTTGCCTACTTCCATAGCTTAACCAGTTTATCATGGCTGGCCGAGGCAACCAGTCCTGTCACATAGGATGCAGCCAAGGCAGCGATGAGCCCTCCATGAGCAGCCTGGGACGTGGTCTTGTTCTCCGATATGTTCCAGAACTCCAGTGACTGCAAAAGGAGATTCCCAACAGAACATGTTAATAATGCAAGCACTAGCAAGAAACTGAATAAGATTGGCAGGCCAATCTTCTTGAACAATTCAAAAGGCAAATGATGGACAAGAGGATAATCCATCTGGCCCTCGACTAGTCATTTTTCTCCTCCAGAACCAAGGTAGTAAATAAGAAGAGAATGCTGGAAAATTTTATCGCACAGGTGTGATCCTTGACGTTTTTCTCCTCATCTTTCTCACATTTAAGGAAGAGGAAAGTGGAAAAGATATGGGAATCTCCCCAAATATCCAGAAATAGCTCGATCATCTGAGGAGTGAACAAATTTGATTACTTGTACTTACCTGGTAGCACCCAATCATAAGCAACCATGGGAATGTGGGGTGGAAAACACATGAATGAAATTTCTTTCCATTGCCGCTCAGTTCATGCATGCACTCTCCTTCACTTCCCGACCCAAGTGTCCATACCCTAACAGAGTCCTCACTCACTGATGCAAGTAAGTCTCCACTAGAATCCCAACACACAGAGTGGATCGGCTTTGTGTGGCCCTAACAAGACCAAAAAGACAAGGACTAAATTTCAGCAAATGTTAATAGGTATCTAGATATTCTCAAACAGTGCATAAATTTTACATATTGAAAACTGAGGATCACATACATTATAGGACCAGCAAGAGATATATATATATATATATATAGAGAGAGAGAGAGAGAGAGAGAGAGAGAGAGAGTAATCATATGCTATTGTCGCGATAAAATATGTAAAAGTCAAACCTGCAAGGTGGTTCGGCAAGCTTGGGTCTCCACATCCAATATCGACACAACATTCTCAGCAGCTGCAGCTAAATATCTCCCAACACGTGGTTGAAACCTCATTTGAGCCATTCCTCCCTGATTCCATGACCAAAATATTGATATTGAGTCAGTAATTGAAGGGAAAATAAGATCTTCTGATGAAGAAATTTGTTTTCATGGTCAATCTCATTATATGGCTAAAACAGCCGTACATAAGGATCAGTCAGGAAGGTCATCAGCTTTCTAGATAAGAATTTCTGGTCCAAATATCGTGTCTATCTTTTATAGAACATATACCAGCCCAGATAACAATCTGAAACCCCAATCCACAAAATTTACCTTGAAAACTTTGGCATAGCTCCCATTCTTAATACTCCAATACCGTATCTCACCATCTCCATCGCAAGAGCAAATAAGGTCATCGTTGATCGGGTGAAAATCAAGAGACATCACAGTTGCATTGTGCCCCACAAATGTCCGAAGTGAGTACCCCGACTGCAAGGTTAATTCAGTCTCTCTTAGTTGAAGTGTTCCAAAAGAATAATTAAAAAAAAAGCAAGCAACCATTGTGAACATGTCGAAGTTAAGAATAAAAAAGGTTCACAGACATTGTCAGCATCCCAGACTCTGACGGTCTTATCGAATGATGATGTTGCAAGACGTGGCAGGCTTGGACTAAACCGGACATCTGTGATCATAGATGCGTGCTCTTCCAATGTCATCTTGCGCTCTAGAGTGTCCGTGTGCCATAAAACAGCCTGGTTTTGTACCAAATAACAATTTTGAGCAAGCAACCCCAGATAGAGAGAGAGAGAGAGAGAGGAATATCTATCATACCCTGTTGCCACTTTTCCCCTACTAACCTTTTTATCATGGCCACCACTTGCAAGCAATTTTCCATCTGATGAGAAGTGGCAGCAGACGACTTTGCTGGTGCTTGCACAAACACTATTGACTTCAGTGAATGTAAATCCTGAAATAGATTAATCAAATTCAAATTAATCAAATCACCTAATTATCAAAAGATTAAAGGCAGACGAGAACAACTATAACACCTTTACTGACATCCATGCATCGACCCACAGCATCACAGGGATCGATGTTGTCATGGGATAAAAAAGAGTCAACGTTATCATCAAGAGATCCATCTTCAACAAATCGCTCCATATCAGCCTGCAAGTTAACCTCCTTCATCATCCTATGAGCAATTAGTCCAATAATAATTTTAATCTACTTCAGAGATGTAATTCAATGGAATTCTTATTAAATTGGGTTATGAAAACCTTCCTCTTGACCACCTGAAAAAGGAAACCTTCCCCTTATAAGGACAGATAGATTAACCAGATGTCAACACATCAAATCAGAATTAAATTTAAGCAAATGCAAAGACTCCATGTTATCTAACTTGGCAATATACGATTCTGACATGAAGCTAATGCAAAAGGATTCTTCCAGTCCAAGCCAATCAAAACAGTTTGATTTGTGTGGATTCATTCCATCACGATAGCATGGCATCATCTACTAATTGATCATGTTGATTGACTTAGTCTAAAAAAATCTTATTCAACCAGTCTGAGTATAAGGCAACAATTGAAGACATGAAATCATCCGCAACTGACCATAATTTCATGATTGAAACAGGGATATCGACTCACTCACCAACTGATTTGATGGAGAAGTGAGAGTGCCTGCCCCATCAGTACCAAAAATCATTAACGGCTTTGAGGAATTTCCACTGTGAGGCAGAGTGGGCATCGAGATCACATCTCCGGGAGTATGAGTTGATGGTGTTGAGGGAGCTGAACTTGGGGATGGACCTGCCGTGTTTGCAGTTCCAGTGCTGTTGGCAGGACCTGAAGATGACACAGGTTGCTTTCTTTTCCTCCCAGTCTGGTTTTTTAAAACCTTGAAATGAATCAAGTAAGAATAAATATTTTAGGGGCTAATAATATACAACTGCTGTCTAAAGACAATAGACGAACTATATGAGTGGGTGTAGTGAGAATCCCTCCCCTACAAAAGGCAGCTTTCTTTAGATTTTCTCACATGGATGAAAAAAACAATTATATAAATGAAGAATGCAACTTCGTAACTCATAAGAGTATGAACTGCTTTCAGAAATAGCATAGTTTATCTCTTTTCATTAACATGCACTTCAACATGTTTTTCCCTCATTTCTTCACTTAGGCGAAAGATGTGGGGGAAAAGGCAAACTTCTAAACGCACTAAGCCGGCCAGAAAAAAAATACAAGAAAGGAATAGACCTGATCGTTTCCACGGAAAGAGTTAGACATGGTGCCATCCATAGCCATGCTTCCAGTGACACCTGTTTTGCCTTGCTGGAGAAGATTTTGATCTGAGCTCTGTGACTGCTGATTCATAAGCCCATGCTGCTGCATGTTATTGTTTGGCTGTAACTGCTGATATTGTTGTTGCTGCTGCTGCCGCTGTAACTGGGCCATCTTCAACTGCAAGAGAAGACCTTGACAAGTTAACTCCTCTTTCGATTGGCAGAATTTCTTTCTGCATTAACTTTGTGTGGAAAAAGAAAAGGTGTGGAGGGAGAACATTTCTAGAAAAGTTGGAGTTTTTTTTTTTGGCGGGTGTTGTGCAGTACAGAAGAAATTTTTGTAGCTTTTGTAAAGGATTAAAAAAGGTATGATCTCAGATTAGGAACTGAAATTGCTGTCATCTCCTACGGTACCTTGAGACAGGAAGTTCATAAATGACTATCCATGAATCCTCTGCAACAATAGCATGGAAAGCAGAGAGCATATGTCTAGGTATTTTTAATTTTCTGCTTTTCTGAGGGAAAATCACATCTTGAAGAAAGTACTCTGCCTAGTGCGCTACAATTTGTTCTCTCAAAGATTCGAAGCAAATGAAAAGGAAAACCAGACAATTCTCTGCAAGGAAACAAGCTTTACTCCTTTGAAATAACATGACAAGCATTACAAAGGCCCATTTACAGAATACCTTGAAAAAAAGAGAGTGTAGAATAAAACAAAAGCAACAAAAGAAAAGGCAAGTTCAGAAATCAACTAAATAATAGAGAAGGTGCCTTAAGAATCACATCAGGCGAAAGAGGCCCTCCTGTCTGCAAAGAAGACCCGATATTTGGAACCATGTCTCCCACAGAGTTCAGGAGCCCATCCTTCCCAAGAGCCACATTACGACTATTTAGCATCATCCTGAGCCGCCTATTCTCATCAATACTAGAGGGAGACATTAAGTTCTGCTGTGCAAGCAAGAGCTGCTGGTGGTGCCGTGGGGACGGCATCTGTAACTGATGGAAGGGCTGCGGACTCTGCATGAAGGGCTTCTGTTGCTGAAGGACCCCAGACCGAAGATCAATACCCTGAAAGCACATACAAAAACCACATAAACTCAGTTTGATCAAATTCTCACACCTTATGAAAAAACAATGAAAAGATAATCTTTGGCCGCTCAAGAAGTGTTTTTCTAAAGGGGTAAACACTATTCAGGCTCCGCAATATTCAGTGAGAAATACTCTGTTAAATCTTGAATTGGTTTTTGTTTCCCACGGAACATATTTTTTTGTTTCATCAAATTATTTTCTTGTCTTATGATAAACCAAAATGTTAAACTCTTCCCCAATAATCATGCTGATTGGAACCAAAAATTCAGGGAAGCAGACTTGCCAAACATATGAATAGGTGCTTCATAATTAAGTGGTCGAGATCATACAAGATAAACCATAAGAAGAAATATAAATGTCTTACAGTCAGAGGTAATCCTTTCAGAGTGATATTATTACCGCCTTGATTAGATCCTACCAAAAAGAAAGCTTCATGTTAGACAAACCTCCATGTCAAATCCAATCTAATACAGGGAATAAGGAAAGATGTGTTGCATTGTTTTATTTCATCAATATACAAAAGCTTGAAATTCTCCATTATTGATATAGGCTAATACGATCCTCCCAGGGACATGTGATAAAATCGTAACAGCATGGACAACAATTTGTTGAGTACAAACTCAGTATGAAAGCACCCTATCTAATCTCAAGGTTTTGTGTGAGAGACAAGATATCAGCAAATGGTAGAGGTACCAAGGAAGAATATCAGAATACTCTACCTGGAATTCCCATCAAAGATCCTTCTGGTCCTGTAGCCCTTGGATTAAGCACCGCATTGATCTCAGGCTTGATGTCCTGATATAATTCAGGGCAAAAGTTAGAAAGAAGCAACAGAATCCTATGTTGTATTTAATCCGAATGATAAATAACTTTCCTAAAAAATAATACTAATAAACTAATAAGAAGAAGCAAAAAGACCATACAGCCGCAGGTCCTGATAGTTGCTGGTTCCTAGCTTGAACTTGGAAACCTATTCCACCAGCAGTTCCATGCAAGACTTGCCTAATATTAACATCATTCCATGTTAGACTGAACAAAATTATTTCATAACAAATTCAAAGAAAATTTATCAAATCTCCAGATATCACTTTAAGAAACATTACGATAATGTCATTCATTAGAAAGTAAGATCAAATGTCAAAGATAAGCACCCTGAAGGCTGACCACTTGCTGCAGCAGATTTCAAGATTGATGCATGATTAGGATCCAATAGCTGGCCCATATTATCCCCAAATCTTTGCTGCAAAAAAGGAAAAAAGAAATTGTGGCATTAATATCTTTGTTTCAATAACTGTTGAATTCTTTTTATTCATTTAACATAATATACAAAATTGACTACAAAAGATATTCCTGTATCAGCTCAGGAATTCCAAGCTGCTTGGCCAAAGGCCGGTACCTTTAATTAAATTCTAGGAAATGTGACTACCCTATGTTTTATCTACAAAATGGAATGACTAATGATTACAGAGGAAATGAAGTTTTGACTGTCAAAGATCAAGTCATTTCTAGCTCTCCAAATCTGATAGACACAGCAAGTGAAAGTAACTCTGATAATAACAGAGTGGAGTGTCATCCCTTTCCAGTATTGAAATGCATGGTCATGACACTAATATCATTAATCTAAAAAACAATCACGATTGCAAAAACTCTTGAAAAGTTTCCCAAGTTCAGTAATTTTCTGTGACAACAGCCCTTCAAAATGTCCAGGCTAAAAATTCCCAATTTAGCTCTGATGATATGAACACTGTAGGGGTATTCAACAAAGTTAAAACTACTTTATGGGGCTGTTTGCATGATGATGGTATTCAGTGTGCATTTTTCGCAATTCTCACTACAAAAATAGAGCAACAAACCTTAATAGTGGCATCATCTAAAGCATCCCTCTGGAGTGGCAGTTTCAGCCTCTCCTCATACATTTTAGTGGCCAAAGCATTTGCACCTGGGCTTTGCCTCATGAGGGAGTCCCCTCCCACTATTCCATTTGAGCTTCCATTCAAAAGATGGGCTGCCCCTGCCCCATCCCTGCACTGCTGCTGCTGCTGCTGCTGTGGCTGCGGCTGTGGCTGCTGCTGTGTTTGAGGCTGCTGTTGTTGCTGCTGCTGCTGCTGCTGTTGCTGCTGCTGTTGCCGCTGCTGCTGTTGTGCATGATGCTGCATCAAAATCTGCTGCATCTGCAATTGGGGCTGCTGTGGATTATGTGATTGAGGTTGCTGTTGCTGCTGCTCCTGAGCTTTTGTTAACTGTGTCTGCAAAAGTGATTTCTCACAATCAGCTACTCTCTCAAAGACAATTAGCTACTTTGAAAAGACAATCCACTCAAAAAACAGAAGATCCAGGTAGCTACTAATTTTGAGGGTAATTTTGATTGAAGAAGTTTTTTGTTGCATAGTTTGTACATAGGGAAGAAGCCAAAAAAGAACAGAATAGAGGAGAACAACAGCAGAGATTGAACGAAGATGATCACTTGGATCTTCATGTACCACAAAAGAATATATCTAGAATGGTGGATACTAATTATAAATGGTCTCAGATATACATATGAGTAAAAGATGAAGCATCAAGTTCATCTGTATATCCCTTTTCAAGACATAGAACTGGTTATTAGCTTCTGTAGAGCAATTACCAGATAACTGAAGAGCATAAGTGGGCCATCTTAAATGTTTCTTTTATTATATGGTTTTCCACCATACATCTTTCCTTTCATTAGATGGTTTTTTTTTTGTGATTTAAAACACACACACTCTTTTTTTCCAAGCTTCCATGCAAATGACAAGTAAAAGGTCATACTTCCTTGACATTATAGAACATATGCTCAAGGGATTAAAGGGCAGCAATCCATAGGAAGGTGTTGAGATATACGATCCCATATCGATTAAATGAAGAAAATGTTGTGAGCTTATAAGAAAATTGGGTACCGCCACCTATTAGCTTAAACTTTTAAGTGGAAATGGGCCCAATTCCTTATGGGCTCACAACGAATTTAACATGATATCAGAGCCAGTGGGCTCGCACATCGCCCGACCCGAGTCCAAAAGCTTGGCTCGTGGTCAGTTGATATAAGCCCAAGTATGGAAGAAAATTGCCCGACTCATGGCCAGTTGTCCCCCTCATTCGAGACCAAAAGAAGAATATCCGGTTCATAGATAGTTGTTGAGGGCAGGTGTTTAATGGCACTCAACAAAGTTGACCACGTTGCCATGTGAGGGCGAGTGTTGAGATATACGATCCCACATCGATTAAACGAAGAAAACGTTATGGGCTTATAAGAAGATTGGGTACCGCCACCAATTAGCTTAAGCTTTTAAGTGGAAATGGATCCGATCCCTTATGGGCTCACAACGAATTTAAAATTAAGGTTCACATGCACTATGATTAAGTCTACCATTCAACTAACCTCGATATATGAAGCAGCAACCTCAGAGTGATTCTCATTGGTTCTTGCAATGAATATATCCCAGAAAACTGACCACCATTCGAAAAGAAAACCTCCCGGTGCATCAATAGCTGTAGACATCATCGAAAAGATCTCTCACATCAATAAAACTATCAAAAGATGAGAGCCTAGCATCTGTTGCTGCTAAAATCCCACCTGGTGTCAGAAAATATTTCCACTTTCAAGATGACAGGACTAGGTGAGGATTGGAGAATGGGCAGGTTCATGTTGTTAATAAATAATAATGTTTTATAATAAGTTGCTTACATTTCCTTTCTCCACATGTTGAACATTTGAAAAGCTCCCCAGTGCCAAATTAGCTTTATACAAGCAGCAATTTCATAGCTAAATAAGAATATTCTTACCAACAGGGTCTGAAGAAACTTTTCCTTCGACTTGGAAAGCCTGAGCTGTGGCCTTTAAATCCCTCTTCACTAAATAGTCATGGATGTATACATCTAGCCTGTAACAGGACAAACAATTAACACAGTTGAATCAACAAATTGAAAAAAAAAAGGGGGAGGAAATAATAACTGAGTTGAAAGGGAATAACAGAGTAGCTGAAGTGATAACTCCCAATCCACGCAAGGGGTTTGCCTTGAATCCGAGAAAGCTTAAGACCTACCCACTGAAAATCTAGCCCATCTCGCACCAGTACTTAGCCTAAGGGAGCTTCAGTAAAGATTCTCATGTACTTAGCCTAAGTCCATCATTCCATCTGAACCTCAGATGATGTGTGTTCCAAGTATCATGAGAGGTCTGCAAATATTGTGGTTGATATTGGCCCATTCTACAAGGATAGGTCTTAAAACGCAGGAGATAACTACTACAGACTGCCGGTTGATCGAAGAGCTTTGAATTCACTGATTAGTAAGAAGAGGGGGGAAAACCCAAAATAAGATTGAGAAAATGGCATAAGAACAGAAAAAATGTCGTAAGAGCTGTGACAGAAAAGATCGCATACAAAGCAATCCCATAACATGACAGAAAAGAGAAACAATCCAAAACGCGAAGAAATTCCATGAACTAGAAAAAACGACGTAAGAGTCGTGACAGAAAAGGTCGCATACAAAGCGTGAGAGAAAAGAGAAATCAACCTCAGCAGCAACAAAATCCCTCATGCCCGAATTTGCACCAAGACCCCGCAGGACATTAACCCAGCAGGAAATTGAAGCAAGAACTTTAAACAATTTCGAAAAAATAATAGACAAAAGAGCCAAAAACCTTCCAACATGTTCGAAAAAATTAGAAAAACTAACTTAAGATAGTGTAACAAGCAGAAAGTCAGAATCCAGAATCAACAAGAAGAAGCGCAGGAGTTAGCAGAGAGGCCCAGCAAGTTACTTGTGCCCGAAGGGGCAAAATCAAGCAACGTTGGAGCTGGAGAAGAGCTGAGGTCATTAATCAGGTGCAAGTGGGAACAAAGCTCGAAATGAAGGGCTGCAAGCTTACATTTTATCAGCTTCCCAACCGGTCTGAGACATGTTTGTTGAATCAAAAAAAGAATAACTCAGCTCTTAAATGATTAGCTCAAGAGTCCAGAATCATAAGAGCCTTCTCTGCCTGCTCTCTATGTCAGCTGGAGACAGGCAGCAGCACACCCATGGGAGAGAAAGATGGGCCTTTTTTTTTTCTGGGTGTCTGGAGAGAGAGAGAGAGAAAATCCTTCACCCTTAACATGCGCTACAACCAGAGACGGACAGAGGAGGGAGAACAGAAGCTGAACCTCTTGGGCTCGGTTCTCGTACATGAAAAATAAGATTAAGAGGAAGAGCACCTGTCTGATTTTAATTTAAGGCGATGGGCATTCGACAATCAGGAGACAAGGAGCAAGAAAAGCTAGACACCAAGGGAGGGATGGGTCTCGTACGTTGCACTGTTCTTGATATAAGATTTATTTGATTAATTATTTTCACTTTGCCCTTGAATTTATTTTTTTCATAATCCAAAAAAAAGAAAAATAATAATAAATGTCATACCATCCACAATATATAAGATGAAAATATAATGAATCTAATTTTCCTTGAAATGGCTCAAGTACCATTTTTCTCTTCCTCCTGTGCAACCACCACATGGCCTATAACTAGACCACACAAAAAATTGGACTGATTAGGATATTGCACCAAGAAATCGAGATGGAATCCAAAATTATAAAAAAATAATATTTGTAATAAAAAAGAAAATTGTAGAGGGAAAAATGAAAAATATCAATCATACATAAATAAATATATTTAAAAAATTTTAAGTTAATATAAATTTTAAATTGATGGATACTTATAAAATTTTATTTTAAAATATAAAATTATGTAAATTTATATCTTAATTATTTTTTATCTAAGATGAGATGGACGATTGGAGACATGAAATATTCATCTCCATACCTTATTTTTTTAATTAGGTTGAATTGACAGGTCTACTTGCAATATGTATACATGTGAGTGTATGTATGAAAGAAAAGGATGACAGAATAATGAGGGTTGAAAATTAAAATAAAAGAGAAATGTGGAGAGGAAATAGAAGAAAATATAAACTGAAATTTCTTGAATACATCCTCGTAAATATTACATATTTTCGGCTATGCCGTCGGGTATATCTTGATATTCAAATGTTTTTACGTGCATCATACATCATTCATACATCGAGATAAATTGTAATAGGTTAAAATATAAATTAAATTAATTTATTAAATAATAAAATTCTCTTTTATCTTATAATTTCTATCTAAAATATTTTAAAAAAATCAACCCATGATAGACGGACTAAACTTCCTCATATTTTATGATTCTTAAATAATAATAATAATTCATCTGATAAATTAGAATGGTCTTTTATCTCAGGTTTGGATGGTGAAAGTATCCTTAACTCATCGGTTAATTACGGTCATCGCACCTTGCAAAAAGACGAATGTAACCTTCAAGTCTCGATGAGATTTTGCTTGGCTTTCTCCATTTAAAGCTCATGCCCTCTTTCTCGGGGAGACTTGGAGTAGACGGTCATTTAATCCGTATTTCTGAATTAATTGGGGAACAGGCCAAAAGGTTCTTGATATTACATTTGTCACCCGAATCTCTTTTAATATATTTCAAATGCTCATTACTTCCCGATAGACTGACCATACTAAAATAGAACGATAACCATACCCCATTCTTGTATTCTTCTAACTAAAAAAACCATGGAATCTATACCTTCTCCTAAGCTAAGATTATTGTCAGGTTAGATTCAATATTTTTTCAAGTACGTAAATACAGTAATATGATTGAAAAAAAAAAATCTTGAAATGAGTCATCACAGGAAAGACATGAAACCCGACAACAGTACATAAAATGTTTTGCTCCCAAAAGGTGAGCACCAACAAGGTTATGCTTCCTTTCAAATCCGCTTGATTTAAAAATTGAGAAAAGTGCATACAACCATCAAGATTATCCTGCGAGCGTACGTATTTTTCTACGCAGAGACCCAAGAAGTCTCGATCGATTTTCCTTGCATCCCGACGGGAGTAATTGATCGAATTAGTCAAGCAATGATTAGTATCGTTGCTAAATTCAAGACTTGAGAGGGGGGTTTTTGTCCTTCTATTCCTGGGAAGTCAGTGGCTGGAAGATGGGGTTAGAATGAAAAAAAGGAATTTTAGGATATATAATTTCCCAAATTGCCCACTGATTTGGGGTCTCCATTGAAAGAAAAGAAAGGTGAAAGGCAATATTTTGCTTCTTATTGTCCTCGTTCGTGAGTACATGTCACCCTCCAGCATCTACATCTCATGAGACTTTAGTTCCCACGTTAAATTGAAGCAATAATACTATTGTTGCCAATCATTAATCACGACAAAAGAACCCGAGAACCTATGCACCTCAACACAAAAACATGTTTGGTCTGATTAGATGGTTGAATTCAGCTCGAACGATTCCATGGATGCGAAAAAAACCGGGGGAAAAGGAGTCAAGTTGTAATCATGACTCACTAAATACAGTAGATAGTACAGTACTGTTTCTGGTGAGACGTGATGAAATCTAATGCTCTTGGTCGGCCGTAGATCAGGGAGAGACAGACTCTCATTTCATACCGCTTGGAAAAAAAAAGAAATAAAATGAAACTCTGATGATAAGAGTTTTGTGTTGCGTAATTATCAGTCCCCTACAGAGTATCGAGACAGATATTCATCCACCGCCCACCTATGGGTGAATATAATCTTGGTACCTCGGGTTGAGAATTAAATATTGCGCCAATTGATCTGCCCAAGTGAAGTCATCATATAGACCATATGGGTCAACTGGATTTCGTGTAATATATTTCTTCCATATATATATATTAAAAAAATCTTTGATAAAGAAACGTCAAGTCTGAACCCAAGAAATTTATTTTCGAATTATATTTTCTGTGAATCTTTGACATTTATAAAATGGATGAATTTCGACTGTTTTATATTATTATATTGATGTAATCTTTTATACGTGTTTTCTAGTCGTAGTAATTGAAAACAGAATATTACTCAGAGAAAAAAATTGGGTATCGGATCGATAAACCAACTTTTTCTCCAATTCTATCGTTGCAAGGAAAGGTCAATTTGGACCAACTGGTTTTCGCCATTGCCTTCCTCCCACCGAGCCCGAAAGGAGGAAGCACGATTGACACATTTTTTTTTTTTAATTCTCCCCCTTCCTACTTTACGTAGAGACTATTAATTAATTAATTAATCGTGCACCATCTTTGGGCGCAAAAGATCATGAGGATGTCCTCGGGATCGTTTTGCACATTATTTAAACTCGTATTACATGGATATTGAGATGGGGGCACCGCCGCCATCATATCGATTTGTGTTTGTATTAATTACAATGGAATAGATAATCCGGTCTGGATCGGATTACTACGGAGTTACATGGCAACTCGGGGAAAAGTTGGACCCGGTACCGATTAAGACTCGACTGTCATGCTCGAATATGGTAGGTCAATCCCATTTCTCGATAGTGAACGTTTTTTTTTTAATTGAAATTGTCGAACTGGTACAAGGAAAGTACGGTGTGGAGGAGGAGAACGTTGTTGCATAGGTGCAAGAATGGCAATCCCGTGACCTGCCGTATTGGGCCTGCAGCACGCAATGGGCCTTCCAGTGGGCCGGGCTTCCAAGGGGTCTGGCCCACGGCCCATCTCGAGTAGCAAAACGCGCCGTTTTGAGCCGGAGGAGGTTCGCTCCGTCTTCCCTGATCAATCATCAATCAGCGGTGAATCTCAAACACGACAGCATCGCCAGCGAAATCCAATCAACGAAGTGTCAATCCCACTGACGACAGGCGGATCAGAAGCCCTAAGTTTTGTAGAACCCGGCTCCGGAATCTGAATCGTCAGCAATGTCGGGATCAGCGGTGGGCGATCCGACCACTTGGTCTCACGCGCTCGTGAACATTTCGCCATACACGTTCTCTGCCATCGGGATCGCCGTAGCCATCGGCGTATCCGTCCTTGGCGCTGCCTGGTATGACTCATCCCTCTAGGCACTTGTTCGTAGAATCAGAACGGCCTCGCACGCACGTTCACGCTCTGTACCTCTTTCTTTGTTGATGAACAGTTCGTCTCGTTCAGGTGTTGTGAGCTGAGAAATTGCTGTCTTCTTCTCGTATTGATTTTGATAGGGGAATTTATATCACTGGAAGCAGCTTGATCGGTGCTGCAATCAAGGCTCCACGGATTACTTCGAAGAATCTCATCAGGTAGATTATTATCGCATTTTTTTTTTCTCTCTTTTGGGTGGGGGGTGTTGGAGAGATGGATTAATTGGTCTGGGATGTCGATTGGTTCTGCTCCATTGGTTGTCTTGTTCGTGGCACTTATTTCAAACTTCAGTATGTGCAAGCGATTTACTGGCAGAGAATAATCTGACCTGCATCTGTAGCTGACTATATATATAGGCTATTGAAATTGGTCCTTGATGCTATGTTCTCTTCAAGGATTTATGGTCATATTGGTTAAGGCTTTGATTTCTCTTGAGTTATAGAAGCATAAAGCAAGGAGTTGAATCGAACTTCTTCCTTTGTTTCTGATGAAACTCATGAAAAGTACTTCCATGTTTTCTGGGAATTTTATTTGAAGATGCGATCAGCTTTTAGACATCTTATACTTGCTTCAGTAATATGAGTGGTGAACAGGAGGAAGAGTGGAGCTTGGATCCTAGGGCTTGTACAAGATTCCGTATAAACACCATAAAATCTAGAGCTCCTAGCTTATATAATCTCCCTTGTAGTTGATGGTTGGACCATTATGTCCAAGATATTGGGACTTTTGTGGCAGAACATTAGATTAATGCAAACTTTGTTCCTCTGTCCTTTGCTTGATTGTGATGTTGATCTTACTCCTGTTTCTTTTTTGGATATATCGATTCTGCATCTCAAGTTCCTTTTAGTATTGTGTTTGTACAATATTTGCAGATCTTCTTTGGCAACCTAAAATTTATGATTCTTAAGATGCTATTCGGCAATGATGATGAGTTCTCATTAGCTATCGCGATAAGCCTCACTTCAAATGTACAGCTTGGGACATTGTCATTGTTTAGAGTGGTTCCAAGCTGTGATACCAAGGTTTACTTATTGATGCAAGGGATTGTTGCATCCCGCTTCACTGTTTATGTTGGTGAAGCTCCTTACACAGCATGCACTTTGCACTGCTTACGGCTGCTGTTAATTGTCACATCATCAGTTTTGTATATTGGTTCTTAACGTTGTGTTGTTTCAGTGTAATCTTTTGTGAAGCTGTTGCTATATATGGCGTCATCGTGGCAATTATCTTGCAAACCAAGTTGGAAAGTGTTCCTACATCAAAAATCTATGCACCCGAGTCCCTCAGAGCAGGATATGCTATCTTTGCCTCAGGGATTATTGTTGGCTTTGCAAACCTTGTCTGCGGGTTCTTCTCCTGACCCTTTACTAAATGGCTTTCAAGTTACAACTATTACAATGGCAGCTATTGTCCACTGTCCTCAAGTATTGAAATATAGGCGATCTGTTTTGTAGGCTCTGCGTGGGAATAATCGGAAGCAGCTGTGCTCTCTCTGATGCCCAGAATTCCTCACTTTTTGTTAAGATTCTTGTGATTGAGATCTTTGGGAGTGCTCTGGGGTTGTTCGGCGTGATTGTTGGGATCATCATGTCAGCTCAAGCTTCCTGGCCTTCGAAAACTGTGTAAAATTGCCAATTCTGGAGCTGCCCTGCGCAGGAATTTATTAATAATCCGATTTCTCCTTGCTAAATTCTGTGTTAGTGAGTTTTTGCCATCAGAAGTAAATTAAAACGATTTGTGCTGGCCTTTGTCCAGTGCTAGACTTGTCTTTTGCTATAATTGAATATATTCTCTTCCATTTTGCCTATGACACTTCTTTTGTGCGACGAACATCATCTATTATTGGTGATGATTAATTAATTAATTAATAACCGGGCCAAATTGGGTGCAGGGACAAAACGTTCTCCACCAATAATATTTAAACACAAAACCTTACTTCAATTTAAAAAAGTGCAGAATTGTCTCACTAAATCAATTTTGGTACTTGGCCCGCTGATTTCTCGTTAGTGATAGGCATTACGATGAAGCACTTTCATGAATGAAAAGTTCCAGAAACAGAGGTATAATGAGAACATTTATGATAAGGTGGGAGACAGCTTTGCTTGTTCGCATTCCTATTTTCTGAAATGCTATTGACTAATGCATCATAGATAATCCGGCAAAGGAACACCGTTGAAGAAGGGCATATTCCTCTGCTTAAGCTCTTCCCAATCCTCCGAACTCAAGTTCCTCGGATCCAAACATTTTTGGTCAGCCAGAGGTAGCCCTTGCTTTATCTGCCCCAGTCTCCTTGAATGCAAAACCTGCTTTGTAGTAGCCTGGACCCGAATTCGTTGGTAATCCTCGAGACCAGACCTCAGATTCTCCAGTCCTGACTTCCTGAGGCAAATTCCCAGCACCACGGCATCTAATATGGACATGTTGGTGCTCCTGAGGCCATGAGGAGTTGTAGGGTGGGCTGCATCTCCCACAAGTACCACATTGTCCCAGAAGATCTTCTCCAAAGGGTCAGCATCGTATATGACGTTTACAAAGGGGTCAGCTGTTTCCTTTATGAGTCTCACGAGCTCAGGACGCCACACTTTCTCTGCTTCTTGGTGCATCTTCTCGACCATTTCTGGGCATACTTTCATAGTTACTGAGTTCCCCTGTGCTAAATATCAGGTACCCAGTAAATGACCAGTCTTTCTTTCTGAGGTCATTCAGTAGACAGATGGACAAAAGCTTGAATTTGACTTAGTTCACAGAGTACAGCATGACAAATCAAAGTTCACATGAGAAGAGGCAAAAGAATTTTCTACCATCAATTCCGGCTCAGGTTGATTGATGTACCATATCCAGTTGAGACGCTTGTTTAGCAGCTCATAGAGCACACTGTGAGTCCTGGAACTGAGGTCGAAGTACAGACACTTCCCTAGATCAGGATAGGCCTTCTTGATTCCTACAATTGTTTCTGAATCCTCCTGTCCTGAGAAGTCGAGAACTCCTCTCCATGCACAGTAACCCGAGTACCTGCAGAAGAACATCACTAACTCAGTAGTCGAGACATCAACAAGAGACCTTTGCTCTCTTTTAAACTTGGAGGTCGAGATTTCACAACGTAGACTTCAGAGAACCTTAATTTAAGTCCTGGGTGGAAAGTCTGCCGGATGGAGGAGAGGCAACCATCTGCAGCAACGAGCAAGTTCCCAGTTATCTCAATCACATTGTCAGTTTGGAGGACTCGAGTTTTCACATGAACCTCTCGTTTGTCATTGGAGACACTGAAAGAGAGGAAGAGATGGCCCCATTTTATTGTCTCTGGTGGTAGAGCGCTGTGGAGAAGGTCATGTAGATCGGCCCAGTGTGCTGCTCTGAAGCCAAAGTCCTCATCTCTTGTCAGAGTCCAGCTCACCTTCTTCTCCGCATCTGTTGCTTTATTCTGCAAAGAAAAACTAAAGTAAAACAGGAAACACTCAATTGAAAAACAAGTATTGAAACTAAGGCACTATCTGTTTTCCACAATATTCTGTCATTGAAACATTCGTGGAGCATCAAGTAGCTCACTTTCTAGTGTTTAATTGTCTGACACGAAAAAATAATTCTTGTGTTTGGTTGGATTTGCCTCCACATACGGCCCATTTGCACGCAGCACCACCAGAGCCATAGCATATCATGGCTATTGAACAAGTTATGGAAGTGGCTGCTGTACAATTACGTACAGCTGATTTAGTAATAGCTTCAAGAGGCCGGGTGGAACACAAGTTATTTTCCAGTCATAGGTTGAATCAAGAGACTTATGGAACTCAAGTTATTTTACGGTAAACAGTTCCCGGCAACTGAACAACAAAGGATGCCTTAAATAGCTTCATAGAGGACAATTAAGCGAAACGACCATAACATTCAACATTCACAGCCTGCTATTCCGGGCTACAGTCAGTTTCTGGCACTGATGCTGATTCATCACTTGTATCCATGGGTTTGATCTTTCCAAAGAGTTATCAAAACCAGAGAAGCAGCTAAATAATAATAACAGTAACATCTAACTCTCATTTTTTTATTACAAAGAGCTTGTGGGCCTTGAAAACAGAGTCTTATGGACAAGCATTGAACCCGAACTGAGGGCCACACTATTGCTCTGAGACCGAAACCGACTTTACCGGGAAATAGAGCAACAAAAAGTCCGCCATCAAGCACTTTGGTGAGGGATCCAAGAGGGACCTGATCAATGGATAGAGGAAGGGTAAGCCGGTGCAGAAGCTCTGGCCGATCGAGCCACGACTCGATGAACCGACGGGAAGTTTGGTCGAGCCCGAGACCGGCTCCGGTTGGGCTCTTGTTAGGAGGGCACCTGGACTTCTCCAGCACCACCGTCTCCCAGCCGGCGAGTCTGAGAGCGTGGGCAGACGACAGCCCCGCTATGCTGCCCCCGACTATCACTGCCCTGGGCTTCTTTGCCCTCTCCATTCCGTCCTTCCTCTGCATAAAATCCTCCGTCCTGTCTGGTTAGAAAAGGGGGATAGCATGACACAGGAAGGGAAAAATGGGGGAATCTTTGGGTAGACGACGATGGAGCCCACCGGAGATAAAAATCCGAACTTGAAGTTGCGGGCCCGTCCACCTGGACAGTGGAAGTCTCCTTCAACAAGCGTGGTCGCTGTCCTAATTTGTGTAAATTGAGGCAGTGTGGTTCAGATTATGGGTAAATCATGAATTTTACCATAAACTTTCATTATTTTATTAATTTCACACCTCTCAAACTTTTAAATTTAACTCAAATATTGGATAACTTTCTTTCTTTCTTTCTTTTTACTCTTATCTACCATATCTACAATTTCATGCGGAAACTATGACAGAACTCACCAATGGCCGCTTAAAAAATGGTGAAATGTCTAAAATGCCCACGCTCCGTGCAAGATAATCTCCTATTGCCCATAAGTGAAAAGTCTTATGTGACCGCCGCCCATTGCTTATGCGGTCAGGTTGATCGTTTACCCATCTTTTGACCGTGCATTTTTAACGAGGATGACTAACCGGACAACCTTGACTATGAATCTTAAGAAGCTGCACCAATTTTCACCTGCAGAGACTAGCGACATCCCCAGAGGATAACTAATTGAGTCGACCCGATTTCTAAAATACAAATGTCATGGTATACCTGAATAAGCATATCTTAGTAAACCGGAGAATAAGAAGGATAAGGGGATGAAAACGCTTCGATTCGATAGTCAGAGAGGTGCTCCATTTGTACCCGTCAATCCTCTCCATGATTCAGTCTAAGCGCCTCCCCTTCCCTCCTCCAAATCCATGGATCCAAACAAACTCTTAAAATCTGAGGTCCAGAAAGGAAACCATGGCTTGTCGAAGATGATAATTTCTCCTCCTGTCTGATGGCCCTCTTGAACTTTAACTCGCCCATTTTCGCGTCGATGAAGATGGAGAAAGAGCGGAAGAGGTGTGGCCCAGAGGGAAGAACATCCCCACGATGGAAACCAATCGCCTGGGGATGGTCCGGTCCATTGGGAGGTCTGCTCAGTGGACCGCTGTGTGGGTCCGTCTGTTTGTCAGGACTTTTGCAGATTCCTTGGTTCCGTNTGTACCCGTCAATCCTCTCCATGATTCAGTCTAAGCGCCTCCCCTTCCCTCCTCCAAATCCATGGATCCAAACAAACTCTTAAAATCTGAGGTCCAGAAAGGAAACCATGGCTTGTCGAAGATGATAATTTCTCCTCCTGTCTGATGGCCCTCTTGAACTTTAACTCGCCCATTTTCGCGTCGATGAAGATGGAGAAAGAGCGGAAGAGGTGTGGCCCAGAGGGAAGAACATCCCCACGATGGAAACCAATCGCCTGGGGATGGTCCGGTCCATTGGGAGGTCTGCTCAGTGGACCGCTGTGTGGGTCCGTCTGTTTGTCAGGACTTTTGCAGATTCCTTGGTTCCGTGGAAGAACCGGTTATTTCATGGGTTGGGCTGAGTATTGCTCACCATAGATAAGTAACACGGATCAAAATTAATTTAAGTAGGAATTCATATTGCCGTGGTCCTACACACTCCCAACTTAGATGAACGGATACCGATCGTGATATTGGGCTATCGTGATGGTTGCCGATATGAGAGAGCAACACTACCACGAGGATCAGTGATTGTCTCCGTATATTATTTAAATTTCCATCAAAATCTCTCTCAAGAGATACATTTTCTCCCAAGTCCGATGGAATATCCTGGTTTATGTGAACGAATGGTTTGACTTCCATCATATATGTCTGATAAAAATTAGAAAATTTCTAATAGTAAACCATTTTGCACCCTACAGTTTTCATTCACCTAACCAGAACTGACACAGAAAGTTTCGAGTCCTGCCATCTATCTCAATGCTTTGATTTGATGGGTAAGGCCTTGATGTGACTGACGAGCAAGTCATTCCGGTTGACTTCTACAGATGAAAAGGTCGGGATTCCATGAATAAATTCAAATCAAATCACGGGGTTAGGGCAAAGAGTCACAGCTGTAGTAAAACTGCGTATGACATAAACTGGGAAGAGAGCAAAAGGGATGAAGAGGACAGGAGGGAAGATCGAGAAGCAAACTTATTATCAGTGTAACACTACTAACTAGGCACTCCATCGTTACGCCAGTCACATGTATAAGTTCAAGCTTATCATACACAGTTTGATGTTAGTATAGTTAGTAAGAATCCTGTTCTTCATCCATATGTAATCCGATGATCTACAGCAATCCCATCTTCAGTAACGAGACTGTACTGCCTCGGGTATGAGAGGATGGAACGTACGGGATGGGAGACTCCAGAGATAACGTGTGGTGAACAGCAAATTTTGATGGGAATGACCACAAATTTCTAGTCCTTGCCTCTTGAATCTACTTCAGTACCTTTGTGCGTTACTGGATTGTCGGGGACGAGAACGAGGTGGTCGCCGTCCCTAATGAGGTCGATGTCTTCGACTTCTGCTCCTTCTACGGTTGTGATTTTGGTGAATTTGCACCCGAATTTCCTGGAACCGATGTGGAGCAGTTCTTGGAGGGACTGGGGCAGCAACACAAGCTTACCTGCAGTTTCCCCCTTGTCCGGGCAACTGATTGTCACTCTAGCACGGTAGCTATTCATACTCGGAAGGGCAAAGTTGCCCCGAGAGATAGCGCTACGCTCACCTGCATGGTTTGAAACCCCAACAATTAAGAGTGCGACTGAAAAAGAATCACATCACAAACATAATGCTCCGAAATGGATAAGTCATATGAGCGATCTCATCAGACATTGTAGATGCTATCTTTTTTTTTAAATACAATATGAATATTGTGATTTACTTCTAGCACAAAGGCCACGCTTNTATATTATTTAAATTTCCATCAAAATCTCTCTCAAGAGATACATTTTCTCCCAAGTCCGATGGAATATCCTGGTTTATGTGAACGAATGGTTTGACTTCCATCATATATGTCTGATAAAAATTAGAAAATTTCTAATAGTAAACCATTTTGCACCCTACAGTTTTCATTCACCTAACCAGAACTGACACAGAAAGTTTCGAGTCCTGCCATCTATCTCAATGCTTTGATTTGATGGGTAAGGCCTTGATGTGACTGACGAGCAAGTCATTCCGGTTGACTTCTACAGATGAAAAGGTCGGGATTCCATGAATAAATTCAAATCAAATCACGGGGTTAGGGCAAAGAGTCACAGCTGTAGTAAAACTGCGTATGACATAAACTGGGAAGAGAGCAAAAGGGATGAAGAGGACAGGAGGGAAGATCGAGAAGCAAACTTATTATCAGTGTAACACTACTAACTAGGCACTCCATCGTTACGCCAGTCGCATGTATAAGTTCAAGCTTATCATACACAGTTTGATGTTAGTATAGTTAGTAAGAATCCTGTTCTTCATCCATATGTAATCCGATGATCTACAGCAATCCCATCTTCAGTAACGAGACTGTACTGCCTCGGGTATGAGAGGATGGAACGTACGGGATGGGAGACTCCAGAGATAACGTGTGGTGAACAGCAAATTTTGATGGGAATGACCACAAATTTCTAGTCCTTGCCTCTTGAATCTACTTCAGTACCTTTGTGCGTTACTGGATTGTCGGGGACGAGAACGAGGTGGTCGCCGTCCCTAATGAGGTCGATGTCTTCGACTTCTGCTCCTTCTACGGTTGTGATTTTGGTGAATTTGCACCCGAATTTCCTGGAACCGATGTGGAGCAGTTCTTGGAGGGACTGGGGCAGCAACACAAGCTTACCTGCAGTTTCCCCCTTGTCCGGGCAACTGATTGTCACTCTAGCACGGTAGCTATTCATACTCGGAAGGGCAAAGTTGCCCCGAGAGATAGCGCTACGCTCACCTGCATGGTTTGAAACCCCAACAATTAAGAGTGCGACTGAAAAAGAATCACATCACAAACATAATGCTCCGAAATGGATAAGTCATATGAGCGATCTCATCAGACATTGTAGATGCTATCTTTTTTTTTAAATACAATATGAATATTGTGATTTACTTCTAGCACAAAGGCCACGCTTGGTATACTGAACTATTAGAATGAAACTCAATGGACTTGCAATTCAAGATGGCCGTATTTTGTTGTGCGGCATTTCATTTTGAGATACTTCTATTGCTTGTTTATCGAACATGATATGATGGCAAGGCAGCCATACTGTTCAATCATCGATGCTAATATTAAGGAAACAGCCAGAGAACCAAGATATGCAAATTGTACCTGTATTGGCAGCTGACTGCATAATCCCAAACAGCGAATTCTGAAAATTGTTCGCTTTACGTCTTCTTCGAGATTCAGACCAATTGCCCTCGGGAAGAGGAGGCAGGGTCTCTAAAACAAAAGGAGGTACTGAGGGATCGCTTGAGTACTTTCCTAGCGGCAAAGGCATTGTGGGCTCACTGGAGTACTTCGAGAGACGAGGCATGCCTCCCTGCCTCTTTGGGGGATTCCAACTTCCTGTATGCTCTCTGAATGCCTGATTACCTGGAATAGATGTAAGAGCTGGTGGTTTGGAGAGATCCTTTATGTTCTGAAACAGTTCCATTATATCCTCATGGCCCTGGTGATCCACTAAGTTCCGCGGTGTCCACCCATGCATATCAGGCCTATCGATGTTGGCCCCTTGGTCTAGGAGGAACCTGACAATGTCAATGTTTCCTTCAGAGACTGCTACATGAAGGGGGGTGGTCCCGTTATTGGTAGGCTGGGTCACATCCCCACCGCATTTGACAATTTCCTTAAGGACCTCAAGTTTGTTCTGCTCAATAGCGGCACAGGCATAGCTGCTCACATCACCAGCTGATATCATCGCCCCGTTGTCCCTAAGGAGTTTGATCACTGATTTGTGCCCACCCATTATGGCGTCCCACAAGGGAATGCTTCCTTCAGAATCTGCATTTCCATGATTAATTATGAAATAAGAGAAGATAGCGGAGATTGAACCCTCAAAATATTCGTGGAAAAAAAAATTCTCAAGCTAGGAGCTATCCTTGCCAAATTGAGCCAAGCTAGGCTTCATATCATAGCCCATAAAGAGATTGAGTGTCACATTAGTGCAATAGCTTGTCTAAATGCTAGAGCTGCTGGCAGATGAAGCTGCAGTATCAGATTCTTTGTTGAACACGTTCAAGCAGCAGAGCCAAGCAAGCAAATTAATTCAGTGCTAAAGGATGACGGCATGAGAGCATTACAACTCCAAAATAAAAAATTATTACCTTTGATATTAGGATCTGCCCCATACTCTAAAAGGAGAGTCACACAATGTTCGTTTCCTATAGCTGCTGCAATATGCTGTTGCATAGAGAAGACAAATCAGCAAATTGTCGTACGGTTCTCTTATAAATACTTTCAGAATCAAAATAACACAATTTTACCAGGGGTCTTCTTCCATTTTCATCTCCTTCATCTGGGTCTAAACTCCGTCTCAGCAGCTGATGAAGCAGTAAATCATCACCTCTTGTTGCAGCAAAGCACAGACTAAGCGGCAGCTCCATTCTACCACGAGCCAGCATTTGCTCCGTCTCATGATAGATTTCTTGCATGATTGGGTCCTTCTTCTCTTTCAGATGCTGCACCAGACAAACGCTTCCAAATTAGCCCAGCTAAATTTGCCAGCCATAAAAATGCACCACTGTTATAGCCGTATGCTCAACAAACCTGAAGGAGATTGTTCATTATTATCGTCCCGTCTCCAACATTTGCCTGGACAATATTCAAAAATGAAGTTCTATTCAAGCGAAGAAGCTGACTCAGCCGTTTGGTCCGGACAGTGAAAATCTGTGGTCGGTAACAGAGCACCCCTACTTCTCCACAGACATCTCCTTTTTTAGCTTCACCAACAACCTGAAATCATTTACTGAGTGAAAAATCATGAATTGGTTTTAAACCAAACTGCTTGGCAAAATGTTTCTAATTAGAGAAAGAACAGGGAGAACTGAAAAGTAATAAGATGATCTTAGATAGGCAGACCTACCTCTTCTACTCCATTTCTCTTCACGATAAGTTCCTGCAAGTCAACATTAAGTGCCAGATGTAAGGTTTCTTCAAAGATGGGGAAATCTATGTGCAAAAACCATAAACAATTTTAGGGATATGTGAATGTTTAACAAAATGCCTTGTCATCTTCATCGTTTTGTTTACTAGAGATGGGGAGGGCAACATTAAGTTATTTCTTTTCAGGGAACAAATAAGAATATGCAGGAGTCCAAAATCCCTACCATAGCACCTGTCACCAATATATATAGGTCTGTGGGCGCCTCATTCTGAAGGATGACATCTTCTTTTGGAGGAAAATACTCCGCCTTCATCTCAGACACCTGAAAATTTGTAGTATCAAACTGAGTGAAGTGATTCTATCATGAAAAGCATCAATCTCCATGGAACTTCACGTTCAAGATCATATTGATCTCATGGAACAAGGATATTAGGAGTATTGAATCAATCTCAAACTTCACCAGAAAAAATGAGTCTACAGAAGGACCAATGCTAATAACGAGGTAAATCACTTCTACGACTGAAATATTCTCATGCTTTATAAAAACAATACCCAAGATGAAAATAATTTGAAACTTACCAGTTGGAAAAGCAGGTCATTTGATACCCCACGGAACAGGTAAACTCGGTCAACAAGCGAATAAAACAAATAATGAGAGATATTTGATCTAATAGCTTTTGGAAGGGAATCCATGGTCTCTTGCTGCTGCAGACCCTCTGAATCAGTCCTATACTTCAAAATTAAATGTGCGAGCATCTGATCTTGCAGCCAATTAGGTAACTGGTTCCTATGAGCGAAATGTGATGCGGCTTGAATTGTGTCTCTCTGCGATTCAAATTTGAACCAAAATGAATATAATATATGTGAATATTCCAGATGTCCTCATAGGGTAATAAGTTCAGTGAACAAGAAAATGTTGCCAAGAGACTGATATTTCAGATATATGTGTGGAATAAATTAACAGAAAAGATATCAGAACAAATGTACTGAGATGATTAGCAGTGTATGATGTACTCACAAATCTTCTTGTTCGGTTAGTTCCATGGACAACAAGGCTGGACATATTTCCAATAATGTACGATGTAAGAGCGAGATTGAAAAGCATGTAGACTACATCGAAGATCATCTCTATTGAATTTACTGGGTGTATATCACCATAGCCAGTGGTTGTAAGTGTGGTTATGGACCAGTAAACTGTCATCACATAGCGCTGCCAGAGAGATCTTTCATGAAAGTCTGCCCCCAGAGAGACCCCAATCCATGTGTTTGCTGGGTTTTTATAATGAGCAGCCAGTAGGTAGAAGAAGCAGGCAGCCAAGTGCACCGCAAAAAGAGTGACCTGCAGATATTAAAAGGAATAATCACATACTGCAAGTCAAACTGCAGATTAACCCAATTCTGTAATAGTGAATGGATACCAGTTTCAGATACTCACTGAGACAAGTTTTGCACACCGAACCCAAAAGTAGTTAAAGTTCTTATCTTTCTCCAGGCTGCAGAGACAAATTATTTTTTTGGTGATTATTCCTCAAATATGATATGCAATCAAGAAACTCACTAATAAATCATGACAGATAACTATGGAATGAAACTCCAACTTAATTTAGTTAAGCATTCTACATACGGTTGGTAAACAAGCTAACTCACTAATTTGAGTTACCTGGCAAACATGGCACTAACTCTACGGAGACGCCAAAGACGGAGCATGTTAAAAACGCCATACTGTTGAAGAGGGCTAGGCAGGATGCTTCTAACAATTTCAAAGGGGATTGTTGAGATAATATCGAAGATCAGCCAAGTTTTTGCATATCTCCAGGCAATCTTCTTGTGGCTGTCAATGAGAAGATATGTGTCTTTATCCAGATAAGCCACGAAGAAAGTCAGAATGATGTCAACGGCAAAAAAACCATTGACAACATTATCAGTTATTGCAAGAGGTCCTGTTGGCCTCTCTAAAAAGCCGAACTCAAATGGAGAAACCCATGCTGTGTAGAACACAAGAAGCACCAAAAATGTTTGCCAGGCTCTGCAGCACCACCATACAATCAAGAAAAGAAACTTAATTAGGCATGCTACAGAAACATTACTTTACTAACATTCTAATCTCTCGTTATTAAGATGCAAAATGATTCAAGAAGAAAAATAACCCCATTATGTATCCACATATCGGGTTAATAGACAGACCCTGGACATCAAAATCAAGTAACTAAGTCATACTATGAATTGCAAGGTGCTGCATGAGTTTCATACTCCAATCTGGTTTGAACACAGACACAAAGTGTGAGCAAATAAACACAAGGACAAGGATTCGACTGCTTCAAATCTTAAATATTACTATATTTTTCACTTGATATGTAGCATCTGAGTGTTCATAATCAATTCCAAATATAATTACTTTCAGGAATACAAACCGTGTCTTAGTTGTCAAATCGAAAACAAACTTGGAAGAGAGAATATTGTTGTAATTGGAGAGGAACAAGCGAAAGAGGTTTCCTTTCCCGAATAAAATGATTCATGCACTAGCAGTAGAACATTGAAAATTAACTAGAAGATCAAGATGAAGTATATATCCACAACCCAACCAAAGGAAAGATCTTAAAAATGGCTTTTAACTCCGTCATGAAACAGAGAAGATTCAGCTAGGGAGCAATCTCCCGGTAAATTTACCATATCACTGGAGGACTCTCAATTTTAGATAAGGAATAGACTAAAGTCCGCCATCTCCTCCCTAGTGTGGACGATCAACCACCAATACCAGACATCTGATATCACTCAATTCTTATCCTCCATAAATTTCAGTCATCAACCACGTATGCAGAGAGAACACGGCATGCATGCGTGTTTCTAACGTATGAGATCGCTTAAAACAAAAAGAGTCCAACCCTACGAAACTGAAGCGAGGAATATCAAGTTCCACTATGAACTTCCGTAAAAGAAAAGAAGGAAAGAAATTTCATGCTATTGCCCTTCCGTAGAGACTGCCGAAAACACAAATCAAATTCAAGCAGAACAGGGAGGGAGAGATTCGCGATACTTGTAGCGGCAATCAAAGGGTGAGACAATGCAGCGCCGGACCTGCTTGGTCCGGCGGTTGGTGTGGCCCCCCAGGGCTGGCAGAATCCCCCCGGTGAGACTGTACTGGCTCCCGTCGTCATAGGGGAGTTGCTCCGGCAAATCCTCGTGGGCTCCGGAGACGCTCAAGGCCGCTCCAACGGTGGAGTAGCTGCTGTCCCCGGCACTGCACGTCAAGATGCGGAGTTGATGACCCTTCTTCCTCGCCCTCGGCGACATATCTCCCACTGATCTTTTCCCACGCCGCAGGACCCTCTGGAGGCTCCCGCTCAGGGAAGTCAAATCAGCCGCACATTGTCCGGCGACGGTCAGACGAGATTCCATAAACGTGCCCCGCTAGGCCTCGGCCACCTCCAGCGGTATCGGCGATTGATCGGACGAGACCCGCCAAGGATTTAGCTTTCCTTCCGAGATATCCTTCAATTGCCCACACCTTCTCGGACACAAATACAATCGAGAGGGAAGGAGTCAGCTCATGTAACGGCTATACACATCGGATGGCACACGGTATACACCTCTTCTCGTCAATGAGGGAGAGGCCCGAGGCGCGTATCGGCGTACCTGTACGTGTAGGCGCGTGGCCGTAGTTCGTTAGGACTTCGGTAGGCTGTGAGAGATTGTTGTTGTGTGCTGCCGCCGTGCGTCGGGGCCTCGGGTAACGTGACTCGCGTTCCCTCGCACAAGTATCTGTCGTTCGGTCGGTCGGTCCGGTGCATGGCCAGGGNGGGGCCTCGGGTAACGTGACTCGCGTTCCCTCACACAAGTATCTGTCGTTCGGTCGGTCGGTCGGTCGGTCGGTCCGGTGCATGGCCAGCGTAAAGTATGGCTACACCCGGTGCATGCGCCCCACCCACCGAGGAGTACGGAATCACTGCGTCAACAATGTGTGTGATCTCCGAACGAGGGGAACCCCGTCACGATCGATGCCAGAACCGATCCCCTCAGCCGTCCAAATCTCTCAATCCAAATCCAATTGCACGATGATGGATTAGGAAATTATTTCGATGGATGGATTATCCTTTTACGACATTCCATCATTCTGTTTTTATATCCCCTCCACTTTTAAGGAAATGGAGATGAACATTGAGCGGTAAAGGCAGATTTTACCGTAAAATATTCCAACTTAAAAAAGGTATAGGAGATTACGGAAAGTAAAATAGTCTATTTACGATCTTTAATTTTCTAAATTCAAATGTACCCTAATACATGATCCAAGTGGAAACTAATCGTTACTGCATGTGGTATACATAAGATCATATAGTCGATATGATTTTTTTGAAAATATCTCAAGTACACTCTATCTTGGAGAGTAATTTCATATATATTAATTACTCTTACCAAATATAAAAGATATAGTTATTAATACAATGAAAATAATAAAAAGGAATTTTGGATGGCATTAAAATTCTGACGATGGGAATTCTCAAATAATTATTAATTTTTAAAATTTTGAGGCTAAGGATTCTCTGGATTTTTCTTTTACGTTTACGCTTTATAATGTTTTTGAAATTAATTGTTTTTTCAGGTTTTTAAATTTTAACAATTTTAGATTTTTTTTAAGGGTCAGTGTTTATAGAATTTTTATTATCTCAAAATTTAAGATTTATTTTTCTTGTTGGATTTTGAATTTTTTTTGTTACAGTTAGTGTTGTGAAATTTATTTACAAAATNAATTAGGATGTATGTATAGAGCTATGGTTGATTATTGACAAAATTATAACAGAAGTACCATAAGTTTAATATTTTTGTACATAAATTTTTTATGTTTTAAAATAATTTTTTCAGTTATATATTTTTAATTCTATAATATATTGAAACTTTAATTTTAATAGTTTCCTAACATATAAATTAATGGTGCAACATTATAATTACCTGATTACTTGCTAAATTTTATATTAATGTGACATTATGATATAATATAACACATTATAACTTTTCTATCCTATTATCATGTCATATCATGTCATGCGAATTAAACTTTTCAATGGTAACTACACGTGAATAGCTCACTGTCATATTTGTAAATAACGGTCACATTATACTGTCATTAAAATTAGAAGTCAAGTATATTAAAATATTAAATATGTATGAATGGATGAATAATTTTTAAATATATAGAATTAAAGTGTTAAAAAAATAATAAATAGTTATTTTATGTCCCAAACAAACCCCATTTTCATTAAACTCTCGCCCGCTTACCATTTTACGAGCTAGCGGGTTTACCATCACGGACTGCATGCCCATTTTACGGATTGGTGTGGACATGTTCGTAATAGCCGATAAAATCTCAAGCCACCATTGACAATAATAATAATAATAATAATAATCATATGACGCTGTGCTAAAAATGGATCAATGAAATTCTTTCAATCGAATAAATTCAAATCTTGCTCCCATGCAATGAAAAATCCATTTACCCATTTATAGCACTTTGTCAGTGATTCGTCCATCTGTACTAGACAATGATCGGTGCTGCGCATGAACCAATCAGGCAGGTTGTTGGCCTTCCACCGCCTTGAAGCAAAAGAATTAGACATTTTTTTAATTGAAAATGCGAAAAGTAAGCATTCGTAATTTAATCATATGGCATCAATGGATATATATTTATATATGTATGAAGAAGATACCTTGGGATTGCAAAAGTTCATGAAAAAAAAAAAGGGTTGAAAGGGTTGGAGAGGAAATAGGCATAAAAAAATCATATCGAATGTAAAATGTGAGAAGATAAATATTGTGAGAGGATATATTTTAAGTAATCCAACAATTGCAGCTAAGTGGAGTTAGTTGAGTGTAAAGACAATTAGGAAATATAGATAACTAAATGGCGAGACTGTTAGATGCATGATACGCTCTTTACTTGGTCAGACCAAGACCAAGACCAAGGTGTATTGGCGATTATCCATCTAATAAAATCCTATAACCACGCTATCTTAGAGGGGGCCCCACCTTCACACTTAAGAATAAGAGGGTGGAGATCTACGGCACGTGTAAAACCTGCGCGTGGGTGGATTAATTTAAATACGGATAGAGCTGCTAAAGGGAGCTCGAGTATGGCAGTCATAGGTGGACTCATACGAGATGATGGTTAGGATGCTTCATGCATAATATCGGAATATCCACATCGATTGGAGCGGAACTTTGGATTGTGAAGTCATGTATTGAATTGGCATGAGAAATGAAATTTCGGAGGTTGATTCTTGAAGTTGATTAAGAAGTAGTGCTCAAATCTATATTGGAGGGCACGATAAGTGGATTTCGGATCGTATGAAGGAATTCTCTCAAACATTTGACAAATTTTGAATTAAAATTGACTAGTAAACCTAACGCACATCTATCGTAAATGAAATACTTGTGCGGATTAATTTGTGAAAGAGGCGATTCATTATATAATAGGTTTTCACTGATTAAATATTTACTCTTCGGAGTTGTAGTCTTTATTATTTAGTGATATTGTAGGGGTTGTGGCACTCCATCTTTGTTTCATATAATCTATTATTTCTTTTTGGGCGTTTTGACCCGTTTTTCTTATAAAAAAAGAGAAAATATAGATAATAAGTAGAAACTATTATAAGATTATAAAGAGTATAATAAATTAAATCGGTGTAAATGAAAATTTTGGAGGCTGAAAATTGGGTTGAAATTGTCATGTATCTACGTAAAATAACGGAGACAATGACGATGATTGAAAATTTCCGTGGGGCCATAACACTTATGGCAAATCATTAAGAGCCGATCGAAGCAATTTGAGCAATTTGCCAACTGCACCCTCTCTATGATGGGGAAGATGGTTGCTAGAAAGCTAGTTGGAGTTCATGAAAGGCGTAGGAGCAAAAACTCACTACTTACGCTATTTTTTCATTAAAAAAAAATGCAGTGATATGATATCCAAAATTTTAATATTATATGACTATAGCAAGTTTAAGCTCTGCTATAAGTCATGATAAGCGACCAAGTTTGCTTATTTTGAATTTTTTAAATTTATAAAATTTGAATATAATATTATTTTTAAAATATAGAGGAATTCAAGGATGTCGAGGAAATTATCTTTTTTTTTTTATCCCAATCCTTATTTTAACGGCTGGCATGCAATTCAAGGGACTACTTCAAGATCGGATGAGAAGAGGGATGGCCGAAATTTATGTGCCCGATATCGGAATCGTTTGGTTCGACGAGTGACTCATCAGAGGTTGAAGTGCACCACCGCTTCAGAAGTTTCTCTTGTTCTATGATTTCCAGGTCGTAACTGTGATTATATATATATATATTTTTCTCTTGAATAATGTCTGAGTTCGAATTCCATATTGGGATTATGAATTTTCAGGTCGCGGAGACTCGGCCGAGATGGACAAGGTCATGAGGCCGGGACCAAGTTCAACAGTCAAACAAGGCCCAAGTTTGTGGCCCAATTGGAAAGGCTAATGAGGCCCATTCAAGACCGAGACGACGTCGCTTGACTGCAGAATATCCCCTACCAGCCGTAGATCGACCGAGAAAGAGGAAGGAGCTCCATTCCAGCTGCCGAGGAACGAACAGAAGCCGCAGGAGGTGAAGTTCAACGGAGAAGGAGAGGAAGGGAAGAGGAAGATGACGTCGTTGTTGCAGTCATTTATCGATCCGAAGAAGAACTGGATGGCAGCTCTCCACATGAAGGCCCTCTCCAGGCGCCTCCGCAAATACGGTCCTCTCTCCCCTTCACTCTCCCCGTTTTGCGGATTTTCCCACCAATACTTCTCCAGATGCATGCTATGTTTCACTATACCTCTATTGATTCGATGAGATTATGATCTGGCGAAGAAGCGGTATCAATCTGTCAGTTCGGGCTGGACGGATTCTTGTAGGTCTCCGTGCAAGTCGGTTTTCCGAGAAGCATTTCCGACTGAGCTGTCAATTCAGCTGGACAGATCTTGTTGATTCAGGATTAAGTAGTTGCTATGAATCTTTTAATTTCACGGTGCCGTGCATGGCATCTTTTTTTGTGACGGTTAATCCGATCTTCTTGATGAAATTAGCGTACGGATGGTCTAAAATAACCAAGGAATCATCTCGAGATCCACGTTTTAGCTCACATGACTGTCAGTCTTGTTTCAAACGGTGTTGATGAAGCATCGAATATTCTTCTGAGCTCCAGCTTGATTTCTTCGTTTGGCTTCGTTCATACTTTTATATAGTATGTATGGATATGAAATAAAATCCACGGTATGGACGCACACTGTTCCAATTCCGCGGCTTTATATGTCCCTCTAGCTTTTTGAAGATATAGATTTCCTGTGAGCTCAGTTTGGCATTTTTCTTAATACATATGTTAATTAATTGGTGCTACAGGTCTCAGATACGATGATCTATATGATCCTTACTATGATCTGGATGTGAAAGAAGCACTAAACAGGCTTCCTAGGGAGATAGTGGATGCTCGTAACCAACGCCTCAAGCGTGCCATGGATCTTTCTATGAAGCACGAGTACCTTCCTGATAATCTTGAGGTACCATACTTTTTTTTTTCAGTTGCCTGAGTGGGATCTCTTCAGATCAATGCTTGAAGTCTTTGGTAATGTATTTTGCTGAATGTACGATCCATTCATAGAACAGGTAGGCAGGGAACTGTTTGATTACTAATTTGATGCGGTGCTTTATGTGATTTTGACTTTAGCATTGCTGCAATGTTTTATAAGTCGTATCTTAATTTTAGTTGAGGGTGCTTTTCTGGGAATACCAATAAGTACATTATTGGTGGAACTCTTGTTATTGCTCTATATGGTGCTTTCAGACTAATGGTCTGCATTTTACATCAATTTGTATTTGCTCAATCTTTTCCACTTCAACCATAAGCTGTGCCACATTTTATGGTCTGTTTGCTTACCTATTGGCTAAGTATAGAGAAAGAGGAAAACATTGAAGGTGACCCGTAGAGTTTCTCGTGTTTCTTCTCAAAAATATCTACTTTCTTTGTTGTAGTGATAAGTGATTCATACCTGATTCATACTGCTTGAGGGACACAGATTTTGAACTATTAGACTAAGCGCATCGTTGCTGAAAATGTTTTCTTGTTATTTTTGTCTTAAGAAAGAGTTTATTGGTTGTCATTTTAATTTTTTTCCCAGATATTACTTATATCCACATAATCTTCACTTCTACTTATGGCCTCTATCTCGAATCCTGCAGGCTGTGCAAACTCCATTTAGGAGCTATCTTCAGGATATGCTGGCTCTTGTAAGTGTTCCACTGGACTTGTTTATTGTCAATCAATTCTCTGAAACATCAGTCAATGGGTTTGTTGTTCTGTAGCTGTTGCCTAAGCTGTGTCTCTGTGGCTATGGTTTTTCATTTTTCCACTCGAGTCTTTGAGTCATTAGTGCCTCTAAGCTGTAGAGGTTAATCGCATTGATGATGTCTCCTGATATTCTTTTACAGGTAAAGAAGGAGCGAGCTGAACGAGAGGCTTTGGGAGCATTGCCTCTTTACCAACGCACAATTCCTTGAGTAGATCACCATTTTATTGAGCCATATCTGTGAGGCTTCAACTATTTCGATGCTTTCCTTTTTAGTGGAAGGTTCCATATAATTCTTGAAGATGGACTGGATCTCTGTTTTTCATGGATTTTTCCAGGCAGATCAAATATCTCAAGATGTTCCTTCTAGCAATAAGGTCTCATTGACCTTGTAAGGGCTTAACTTTAGTCACTGTCTATGCTTTGGTTGCGATAATTCCAGATTTCCTAAAATTGTCTGGAATGCTCTTGCCATATGCAATTAGCTTCGTCAAGGTTGGCTTGTTTGTCGACAAGTTTTTGCCGTACGGAAGATTGTTTCTTGGAGTCTGTTTTCACCAGAAAAGTGTATCCTTTGCGATATCTTTTTCTGAAATACATAAGCCTGGGATTGTGCTAAGCTAAGAAGTGGATTGGTTCGCCACCCCAGACCACCACTTTTGTTGGGGCTATTGAGATTTTCCGCTAGGCTTGTTCATGGAATTATTTGTAGTAAGGCATCTCAGGCTGCGGTACTCCATTTAAGGAGGACCCGTAAGTGATGCAAAAATGATCCACCTCCTTTGTTATTCTCTGGTGGGTAACTAACTCATTCACGGCATTACGGTTTCCAGAGTTGAATCTTATGCTCCGAACTGCTGAGGCAAGGGCTGTGTGGGGGACGATCAGAGGTCAAGAGGATGCATTAATGATGTATTTCCTTGTGATTGTGATTGTCAATGCGGAAGGTTCAATTTCGGGACCTCGAGCAAGTGATGTGTGTCGTCGCATCACCTCCCTCGCGGTCTCTCGCCTTTGGGTTTTCTCTGGAGGATCCTTCTTCCATCTTCTCGTCCTGTGGAGATGATGAGGTCAATGATTGCCGCTGATGTCAGCGAAGACAGCACACCAGTCTAAAGGTGTCAGAGATGACTGGGAAGTGCCAACCGGTCTGAATCCTGCTGAACCTAAAAGGGGGATAAAGGCCCGGCAGAAATTACTGACTTTTTGAGATCCCACTACAAGCTTGACACGTATAGTTCTTACGGGCCTTCCGGCCCAATCTGATCCGACTTACTTATTTGGCTTGCCCGACCTAAACTCTATATATACACCTACAGGTAAAGGGGATGGGCCATTCTTCCTCACCCACAGACACGTACAAGCTCTCCCCTGGGGGCCATCCTCTCTCGTCCTCTCTTCTTTGTTATACTCACTTGTGAGTCTCAGAGGGTTGATCCGGGTCACAACACCCACCCGGATTCGACTTTTTTGCAGGTTCTCAGAGAGGCCATAGCTTCGAAGCAACTTGAGCTCGAACGTAATGGCACTATCAAAGCTCTATCCATATATGTTCTGATCCCCAACTCATACTAGATCCAGTTACATTTTCATTAGAATTGAGAAAATGGTCCGTATGGATTTTACTTTCCCCTTTTTTTTTTTCAAATTTCCTAAGTAACTCTCATCAACTAGCGCCGAGTAAATGTAAATGCATAGCGGAATCCCAGGTTTGCTCGTTTTGGGTTGGCAAGCAAAGAGCTCCTCATCGAGTTGTGACTTCAATCGGACTGGAAACATCATCTAACGCATAGTTAGACCAAGTGTTCCTCGTATTTGTCCATGAGAGAAACTGGGCATGAGACGGCAGGTGAAGCTGATCGAAGGGATGGTACAGAAGGTCTTCCCACTCTCCAGAATTATATTTTCTTGGATTCGAGTCGAGATTTCGGGGAAAAGTTTCATTTCTCATCTGGCTTCGTTTGCACAAATTCTGAATCTTTACTAGCAATATGGGCGACGGCTCCACGGCTCCAAACGTGCTCATCCTCCCACCCAGGCTTGAGAATTCCCACGACTGCGCTCCCGCCACGCAGAAATAGCTTCCTGCTAGCACCTGTTAAGCACACGGATTAAGAACTCACATTTGGAGCTTCAGGATGAATAGAGCTGGAGGCAGGAAATAAACTGATTGCCCTGAAGCTCGTATACTCCATACGGTTTCAAAAGTGACATATGCGGTGCTTTCGGTCAATAAAACAGTATATAAATTATCCACCTAGTCAGAGGAGCACAGGATGCACCGAAATGATTCAGCATTTCAGCTGCTCAGATCATTGATAAATAAAGACAGTGAAACAGAGGAACTGGGGGGGTAGAGGCTGAGAGAGTAACGAACCTCTAACGGCTGCAAATGAACTACTGGAAAGGTTTCTCTCACAGTGGTAAAATTGTAGATGTCTAGCGAATCACTCCACCTTGGAACAGTCTCGTTCTTGGTAAGGCCACTGGTGATAGCTCCAGGATACAGAAGGGCCTTGACAGCGGATGCAGGAAATGTCTCACTTTCAATTAACAGGGATGATGTGACCTCACCTCTATTGGAGCTGTGCACATGGGACCCCGTGGAAGAGACCTCCAATGAGGAAACCGACTCGGTGGCAAACATCAATAAAATGCCTATTAATTCTTTTTCCCCATAATATGCATGTAGTATTTATTATACACAAGATTTGACCTCAGATGAGACGGGAAAGTAGAGTCATTTTCCAGCTGAACAAACACAGAGAGAGATACCGAAATAGGCAATCACCATCACCATCACCACATAACGTATACAGCTTATGGCATCAATCAGCGTGTGAGAAAAGAAAAAGAGCTTCTGAGATATGAATGCGGCAGATGATCAATTGCAGATTATAGCTGTCTTTATCGTTGACAAAGGGTGTTGATTCAGAAGTTTGCACGCACTGAAGCAGAGTTAATGCAAGATGGTTCAACTTTAACTTCTCTGATTACGGTAAGAGCCTGATATCATCCATGAATTTGAGCAAAATTTGTTCTCAGATTAGCTTCCACATCAACTCGGACACAGAGTTTGTACAGGAACTTCTCATTAGAACCGCAGAGTCTTCTATACTCGGCTGAATTTCGATTGATCCCAGCATTCACACAGGTCATCACTCTTAAAATACGAAACTTTCACCTATGAACGGAAGCTAAAAACACTCCACATACGGAGATTTTGATTCGAGATCATCTCATACGCCACGGAAAGAACGGCAAGCTCAACATCAATTAGGACTTTGCAACATACAGCCGCAAGAGCTGAGGCAGATACATCACACTCGCAACACAAGCAGAAGAGAGCGGGGGAGCCAGATGGGCCTGAAGCAGAAGCAGAAGCAGGAAGGATCATGGGAACGTCCCTCGACACCGGCAATTGGGATGGAGGCCTGATCCTATCAGCAAATGGGAAGGATCAAGAGATGCCCACAATGGCAATCTCGTAAATATGTCGACATCTACCGGCGGCTTCGGCCGGTTTTGTCGGGTTGCCGGAGCGGGCGGTCCATCGTCCATGACATGAGCAAAAGCGGCCGATGACGAAGGACCAATTCGCCGGCGGACCGGGCATTTTTGCTACGGGGGAATTCACTCACTTGCCAAGTGGACTGGCGCTCCTCCAACCATCCTTGCTCAATTTATGAAATTTGGCTTCTTTTTTTTTTTTTCTATAGCAATGGTGTTCCACAATAACCATAGCAATATTATATAAGTTAAAATTCATAAAATACTGATCACAAGAGTTTGAAATCTGAACCTGACCTACTCGACCCAGTGAACCAACCCACTCGACCCCTTTCAGTGCACCGTTTAGTTGATATAAAATAAAAATGGAACTAAGAGTATGAATTTTCAAATTATAGAGAGGGACTCCCATGAACGATCCATTCAACTTAAAAAAGAATAAAGTTAGACGATGGAAGCTGTCTAGGATACAAATGGCAATTCGCACTCAGTGTCTTCATATCATTATTAAGGATATGAGTACAATCACTGTAAAAACAAAAAAAAAAAAACAATTTTGCAGCTACCATTTTCTTACACCAGTAATAATTACATTGCACCGTTCCCCCAGACAGGCCTCTCAGTGGACATTACACGGGAACCTTAAAGAGCTCAGAAAAAATTGGAGCAAAAATAAAAAAAGGAAATTGGAATTTCGTATCTAAGCAAGATGAAACTTCACATCGGAGCAAACATACATAGTGCTTCGCCTAGTTGTCTGTGTACCATCCGAGCAGGGAGGGGCCGACCGCATCCAACAGCACCTGGTCTCACAAATCTGCCCCTGAGCTTGGAGAAAGAAACTAGATAGAGAAGAAGNGTCTCACAAATCTGCCCCTGAGCTTGGAGAAACTAGATAGAGAAGACGGGTGAAATGCAGTCTCGGGCGAGTTTAAGCTGATCTGGAACTTAAGTTTCGTCTGCTCACATAATGATGAGCCGGGGACCCGAAGGAAGCATGCAATGGTCTCTTCACAAAGGGATGGTCCAATAGCTGGGCTGCCGTTGGACGGTCATTTGGGTTAACCTGCAGGCATTTCAGGATGAAATTCCGTGCGTCCTTCGACAGAGTATCGGGGATTGGTGGCATCTCCCCTCTTCCAATCCTAAATATTGCTTGCATCTGTGAACCATATAAGAAGTTAGCCACAACTGCACCAGAACATTAACCTAGAGATGGTGAAGAGAATTGAGCCTAAAAATGATTAGTGGTATCATCAAAACTGGTTGGACTGTTTAATATTAGGTCTTTTGCCACAGGTCCTACGAAAGACTCTTTTTGCACACAAAGAAACCTAGCCACAATAAACTTTTGCCCACCGAGTTAACTGTGCAAACACGAAACCAAACAACTAAGGAAAAAATGCCTATGTAAGGAGTGGCCAAGGAAACTCAGGAAACATACCCATTCCAAGTCAGAGTATGGAATTTTCCTAGTTAACATCTCAAGAACTGTGCATCCCAGGCTCCAAATATCAGCAGGCAGCCCATAACCTGGGTTTTTTGGCTGAATGACCTACATTAACCATTTTTCGGATTAAATGGGAGGAGATTTCAAAATGTTGATAATGCAATCATTTGGGGTAAGGATATTTATTAATGCCAGACTCGCCAGTAAAAGATAGATCATCAACATTACACAACATCAAGTCACACTAAAACAGCATATGATTCCTGCATTTCTGCTACCAAGCTCAAATGCATCTCTTGAATGAATATAAAAGTAAAACCATTAAAAGGGTTTCTATGCAAAGAAATGGTTTATGAAGTCTGCGACTCACAGATCTGCATAACATTTATAACTAGATCTCAAACAACATGAGAGATGATGGGCTAAAGAATTGGGAGGCTCTCTCTCTCTCTCTCTCTCTCTCTCTCGAGTAGTCAATGAAAGAATTGGAAGGCAAACCTCAGGAGCCATCCAGAATGGAGTCCCCTTGGAAGATTTAATGTCATTCAATCTTGTTGCCTGAAGAGAAAAAGAAGAGAGAAAGCATTGTTAGAAGAATCAATTACAGTTGGAAGAAAATGACCACTGAAGGTGAGAGAGTACCTTTGCCAATCCAAAGTCTGCAAGCTTTACGAACCCATTAACATCCACCAGAATATTTGCACATTTGATGTCCCTAAAGCGTGAAAGTGAGGCAACACACCGGAGTCTAAGCATGTACTATCAAAACTGACTCTGGTACCCAAAACATGGGGTGAAAACTGGAAAAATAAAATCACATTGAAGGATGAGCTCAGGATGGCCCACCTGTGTATCACGTTCCGATCATGAAGATACTTCAGACCATGCAATATCTGCCTTGTGTATTTAGAGACTTGTGAGTCCACAAGATTATACGTCTTATAAAGGTCTGCGAGAGAACCTTTTGTTACAAGCTCGAGAAAAATATAGAGATTCGAATCATCCTACAAAGATCATCAACAAAAAGCAAATAAGATAAGATTAAAGAAAATGCAAATGAACTTGTATGTGGCAACTTTAACAGCAGGAAAAACCATTTGAATCAAAATTATCTAAAATTTGTTAAGCTGATGTGAAAAGAATTCAAAACTTCATGCCTACAAACTTAAGGAAAAAGAGGTTGAATGGCTTTTTCAGTTTGATTGGCTTGTGATATCTAATTTTACAGGAAAACCTCTAATAGCGAAGGACCTGATCCATCAACATGCAAGGAAAGAACAGGCACCTTATCTGTGCCGTAATACTGAACTATGTTCTCATGCTCAAACTGACTTAACATAGCAATCTCCTGCATAGAATTTAGGGAAACAATGAGAAAGAGCATAAAGGTTTGTAAATTAAAATTACATCCAATATGACCAATAATTAAACGCAAGGAATTGAAACCAGTTAATAAAAATAAATCATTATAATTTAAAGCTGCAAATGTATACTTGCTCAAGTTGCACAATACTCTGCTTCCCTTGATCGCCTTGAATAAGCAAGGAAACTTCCTTCACAGCAAAAAAGAATCCACCTCTGGATGTGCAGAAAACAAAAGTTGCAAATGAGACCAAAACAAGCTTCAGCCTAATGTAAAAGCCAGGTTATATAATAGTAAACACCTAGTATCAATTCCAGCATAGCTCTCTATTAAGAAAAACACCATTACAGTAAAACAAAATTATAGAGAACATCAGAACTTACTCCGCTATTCCTTCATAAACAGATCCAAATGATCCACTGCCCAGAAGACCACCCTTCTGCCAGCTCGTGATGATCCTCTTAATTCTCCCATTTGGAGAAATCGTCATTGTCTCTGTGGTGCTACTTGAAGTATCATCGTCATTTGAAGTAGTAGTAAAGAAGTCTTGATCCTCTGCAGCATCACCAGCCTTCTCACTTGCCCTCTCAACAGTTTCTTGCACATCTTCACCATCATCTTCATCAGAATGTGACACATTCTCAGAGCGCTGTTGGTTTCTCTCACTATTAGAAGCAAAACGCCTGGATTTCGGCCAAGCAGAACTCACATTTTCTACTACTAGTGGAAGAGTCATTGGAGGAGGTGGCTTTAATACTGGAGGTCTATCCCCCTTAATCCCACCAATTTCTCTTCCAGTAACGTGACTACAGATTGGCTCAAACAACATCTTTGGCACAGAGTGAGTTACCCCATTGATCCCAAATCTGTCCCTAACCTGATGTCCGCTCTGTCTCCCATGATCTGGCATACTTTCTTTTTCCTCCTTCAGGGAGTTCGACCAGTTCACTCTAGACCGGAGAGTGAGATTTGAGGACGATCTGATCTTGCTTCTCTGCCAATCTTCTGTTGGGATCGCAAAATCTTCGATTGAAGTCAGCCCTATGGTGCGGACAATACGATCTAACTCCCCATCATTTCCATCAATCCTAAAGCTAGTTTGACCATGTAATTCCATAGACCTAGCCCAGAGAGAAGATGAAGCCGAAGAAGAATCATCTGTGGAGGATGAGAATGAAACTGGTTCATACTCAATATGCTTGGATGCATTCATGCGCTTAAGGATTGGTTTCCTCCTGTTCGCCATTGAATCCAACAGTCTGAAATAGACTTATGGATCTTACGATGGACAGAAAGGGCACACCGGTCATGCAGTTTGACCGATAAAGTTCCAATTTTCTCCTGATCTAAATCAGCTGTAAAATGTTGAATCCCANGACCGATAAAGTTCCAATTTTCTCCTGATCTATCAGCTGTAAAATGTTGAATCCTACTATCTTCTCCCAGAGAGAGACGCTTAGACCAACTTTCCAACAGAAGTAGAAGATACTGTTGCCTCTGCTTCTCTGGTCAGCTCTTGTTCAACTCCGAAAACCCTAAGTTCCAAAGTTATCCAATCTATACATTATCGGGGAGAGAAAAAAAACCTCTGCTCAGATAATATCTCCAAGAATAAGCTTAATCGAAGATTGCCCACGACGAACTTGTCAGCCCATCTTCAATCTTTTATCCGCTTATGCAGAACAAATAAACACCAACCTAGAATCCCAGCCAAGGAGAACAAGTTAGCAGTTGAAGTTCCAATTGGCCACACCACTTGGGAAGAAAAAAACAACAATCACTGAAAGAGACCGCGAAAGAGCAATCCGTCAAAATTTGAGGCGAATTCACCTAGAACACATCGCTCACCTTCTCTTTACCGTCTTGGCGAGCGGTTGCTGTCAGCGTCGTTGAAGAAGAAGAAGAGGAGGATGAAGCAGCAGCAGAGAAAGAGGAGGAGGAAGCGTCTTGCTCTCGTCCTAGGGTTCGACGTCGCTTCAGGGTTTCCTTCCACAGCAGCTCGTAAAGGATGGAGACGGTGGAGGTAAGCAGGCGGAGGAGGATCTGAGCTGGTCAAGTTCTTTTGTCGATTCTGTCGAGAAGGTTCCTCCAACCAGCCATTTCTCAATAATCTTTTTAGGATAAGTAATATGAAAAATCATAATATTTTATTTTTTTAATCCTATAATAAATCATTAAATTTAATTAAAATTATGGGTAACTTTCATTTTTCTTTTCCAAATCTAACTGATCGACTTTTTTATTAAAAAATTATTAATTTTAGTAATAACGGACATTTTACTGTCAATTTTTTTTTTATATTCTACCACCGACTTTTCTCTTTTAATAAAAATACCAACAATAATTGACACCTTAACTCTAACAACTATTACCTAAGGAGAGTTGATTGCAATTCCTAGTCCAATAATAATTGAGAAATTTTCTTACTAAACACAATGAGAAATAGGTCTCCAATCAATTTGTACCGAGTCTCACTATCCTTACTTTTAATTTAATAAATTTTTTTATCAATTTAATTAAAAATAAACCATTTAAACTATATTCGAATTTTATTTATTTATTTGGATCAAAAGAGCTACATACGAGAAGGTATAGATAATTATCCCTGTTGCCCTTGATTTAACCAATTTGTTCATTGAAGTGAGATTGATTTGACTAATTTGTTTCGGTTGCCTTAATGACAGATTAGCTATATTAAGATTAATTTATCTCGGATTAATTTAACTAATTACTCCAATTCCGTTATCGTCACATCGGAACTGCCACTGGACCTCATTTGGTGCACTAAGTGTAGAGCTGAAATTCCCACTGCTCCCATTTTTAAATTGAAAAATAAAAGAAGAAAGGTTGCCAGTAGAGTCTGGAATATTATAACAAAAATTAATGATTTTTTTTACGGAAACTGTTAGTATGATACATATGAAAAAAAAATTAAAAGTTTCCGATTAATTAAATTTAAAATTTTGTGATAAAATTAATTAAATAATTAAAGTTCATGGTGTTTCATATCATTTGCACTTTTTTATTTGTCAAAAATTTAATAATCTAATCTACTATTCATTTTGTAATCTAAATTATATCCTATAATATTGTTATGAGTAACAAATAATGCGTAGTAATTTCTTCAAGAGATCTTATCTATGGAAAAATGCACCAAATTATCATTTTTCACAAACACATCTATTTACTTTTTCTTTATTACCCCTCTAATCCGTGGAAGGAGATGTAATAATGAAATTTATTTCAAATTCACGGCATAATATCTATACTCTTATTATTTAATTGCAAGTATATTAGATGAAATAAACAATCAACGTTTAATGTTAACTCGGTCAGTATAATATTATCGAGAGCATAATATAATTTAAGAAACTGTAGGTGAAAAAGATTAGAAGTAGGTGGTTTTTTCGCACAAATTATTGGGCTCGACCCTTTCGGGCGGGTGTTTTCGAAAATAAAAAACATACAAAATCCATTTAAAAAGTGGTTTTTACAGTAGAAGATACATCAGAGTTAATATTAAGGCAATGATTAAAGAGATAAAGTTTATACCATATTTTAACATTTTTGTACGGCTGACCCTCCTCAAGTCCGCTCCCATTGAGGATAAATACACATAAAAAAAAAATTATGGCACAAAGCACCGATATATTATAATGAAGATATTATTATTTATTATCTTAAATTATTTCTTCGGAGGTAGACCTATCGGGTGTCCAAGGGCTGGGACCCCACGTAACGAAAATTCTCAGGAAGTTCCGTGTAGACCCCAGGCGGTGGAGCCTTCATGGCGGAAATTAATAAAATGGAAAATATATAAACTTTACAGAAAGAATTAAAGAAAAGTGGACGAGGAAGAAGACGGGAAGGCTGCGTCCAGTGGCATTTCCCGTAAATATACAGAACCGGGAGGGCCGGCTGGACCGGAACGATTTGTCTGGTTCCGAGGGTCGGCTGGTCTGGCTGGCTTATGCGGCCAAAACCGGCCCCAGGAGGAACGAGCGACACTTTTCCGCCGGCGTAGGCCATCTATTCGATTTCGGACAGTCTCCCCAGCCCCACGGTGGTGTACTTGGCTCCCTAAGGCTTGCAGACAGACAGACAGACCATCACACGTGATTGATTATGATTATGATTATGATTATGATTTAATTTAGGTAAGCTCACTTATGATTCCAACATGTAATTCGTCCATGTCCTGCCCAGCCGAAATGTAACCGGGGAATGGTTAAGGTAACCGTAACAAATAACTTTTTTGGAAATGTGAACATAGGGAGTACCGTCGGCTGACCCTCCATCACCTTGTCAGGCCAAGAAATTTCTTGCTCGAACGCAAAAAGTGCACGAAGAATTCAAGAGAATTGAGTAGACTGGGAACGTAAATATATGTGCATAGATGGTAAGTCCTCGCAATGCTCTGAGAATTTCCGAGCAATTGGACGCCGCTTTCGCTGACAAAGTCGGAACTAATTGAAAATTCATGTTCACATGCTACTTGTCCGGCTCTTTTTTTTATTATTATTAAAAATATAAATCAAATTATAAATTAAAATTTATTTAATTCTAATTTAAAATGAATCATTATTCAAATTTTGATAATACCACATGCCAAAATGGAAAATGAGCTCCTGCATGACGTAGGATGTGTGCCCCATAAAATAAAAGAGTGTAGTAATTTTTTTTATAACGGTTATAATAAATTCGTTATGAGCTTATAAGATATCAGACTCATTTTCACTTAAAAATTTAAGCTGATAGATGGTGATATTAAACCTTCTTATAAGCCCACAACATTTTCTTCATTTAATTAATGTAAGATCGTATATCTCAACACTCGCTCTTACGTAACAACGTGGCCTACTTTGCCACATGCCATTAAATACTCGCCCTTAATAATTATTTATGAGCTAGATATTTTTCTTCTGATCTCGAATAAAAGAGACAATTGGCCACGAGTCGGACAATTTTCTTCCATACTCGGACTTATATCAATTGACTACGAGCCAAGCTTTTGGACTCGGGTTGGGCGATGTGCAAGCCCACTAGCTCTAATACCATGTTAAATTCATTGTGAACTTATTCAAAACAACCTTGCCCATAAATTTTCTTCGTAGTATTAGAGTCAGTGGGCTTGCACCTCGCCCGACCCGAGTCTAGAAGACTGACTAGTGGTCAGTTGGTATAAGCTCGAGTACGGAAGAAAATTGTCCAACTCGTGACCAGTTGTCCTCCTCGTCCGAGTCCAAAAGAAGAATATCCGACTCGTACACAGTTATTGAAGGTGGGTGTTTAATAGCATGCGGCAAAGTAAACCACGTTACCACATGAGGGCGATTATTGAGATATACGATCTCACATCAATTAAATAAAGAAAACGTTGTGGGCTTGTAAGAAGATTGGGTACCGCCATCTAATAACTTAACCTTTTAAGTGGAAATGGGTCCGATCATTTATAGGTTCACAACGAATTTAATAGGTTAATCTACTGGACGGTGTATGCCAATTAAACCCTAGATACCGACTCTCGAGAATTTCAAGCCTTGGATCCGACGGCCCACTGTATTTTATCCGTTTACTGGCAGACTGTCACCCTAATGGGTAAAAGAGCGTGGTAATTGCTATGAGCATGTCTCCTCTCACCTTATATTCCATGACAAAGGAAAAATCATAAAGAATTGAAACATCCCATTACTATGCCACATCGAAAATGTCGAAGTGGTGTGTTGTTTTTATCGTAAAATCGATGGTATGTAACTACACGTCTTGTAATTATATTAAATTTACGGCTATTTTGTTGTTGTTGTTACAAATTAATGCAATTAAAAAATGTATTATTATGAAATAAGGTCAAGAGAGTATCTTCTGGCCTTTTCTTTGTAAGACAATATTTCTACTCGAGTATAAGTTAAACATATTCTATAACACTGATTTTATTATAATTTCGTCTCATCGTGTCGTGGTCGTCATCATATATAAAAAAATATATATATATATATAAATAAAATAGTATAGAAATGACACTAGAAGACACGTAATGATGCTGTGAAACCTACATGTAATAATAAACTGTCAGCACAACTACGAGTCAACCTCACACTGTTTTCCATCGACGATGGATCTTTCAACACCCCCGTTGACTTGAGTGACCCGTAAGATGTCGAAAGCATTCCCACCGTCACGAGGATTTCAATCCGTGCCTTGTCTGAAACATATGGTAAGGGTCGCCAGTCACATTTTAATAGGTTGAGGTTAATTCTTACGGGGGGGGGGGGGAAGTGGATTAGATTAAATCTGATGTAGGTGCCTGAGCACCACCGCATCAGCATATGCGGTATTCCGTTTCTTTCTATCTCTATGATTATTTTGGCCAATTTCAAAGCCTAGTGTGTGCTCCGTCTGTTAGGTGAAGCCGGTTCCAGCTGCCGGGGGTGTGTCTGTACCGACTTTGTCATAGTTTTTAAAATCGGACCGGACCGGACCGGAAACCGGTCAAGGTATGGGTTCATGGGTCGGACCGGATATTTAATGGGTCGAACCATATATTTAATAAATAATATTAATAATATAATATTTCAATAAATTGATATAATATTATAATTTAACTGTGATTTATAATCAAAATCATTAATATTGTTATAATATTAGTCTCAAATTCAACATAAAATATAAATATAAGTCTAGTAAAATAAAATAAATATATTATAATAGGTTTTTATTTTTATTTTTATTTTTAAGTTAGCCGGTTTTCTCATCGGTTCAATTGAATTTATTGGCTCGAGTGAGAACCGACCGGTTCAATTAGATTTGACCTCATTTAAATTATACTTGGATTTTTTTTGTGAGAACCGGACCGGGCAAGTGGCCGGTTCCCGGTCGAACCGGCCGACCTAGTCCGGTTTTTAAAATTATGGTTTGGAGAAGAATCCACACGGAATGGAAGTGCCGTGTCAGGCGATATGTCACATTCAACAATACAGTGAAGGTATCGAAGAAGAAATGGCATTGGAGAGTGGCTATTTAATCCGTTCTTTATCTAAAAATAGGCCTAGAGGGGGGGTCGGATTACCAATAGGCATACCGCAAATGTAGATTAACTTATCTGTATAGAGGGCTTTCATATCATTTTTAGTTTCCGTATATGCCCTTTACAAATCTTTTATTATTTTCATTTATACCCAAAAAAAAAATACCATTAGTTTAAATTTTATTTATAAAAAATAATAATTTTGAGGATAATTTTGACTCTTTACTTGGTGCAATAACTTTATTCCAAAGTAGTTTTTAAAATTATAATGGACTATAAACTGGTTAAGGTACGATTTTATGAATCAGACGGGATGTTTAATACGTCGAATCGTATATTTATTATATAATTTTAATTTATAATATTACTAATAAACTAATATATTTTAACAACTAAACACTAATTTATAATAAAAATTATTAATAAAACGATTATACTAATTTCGAGTTTATCAAAAAAATAAAAATAAAAATATAGTAAAATAAAATACATACATTTTTATTAAACTTGTCGATTTTTTCATCGGTTCAATTGATTTCGCTGATTTGAAAGGAAAGTATCCGGTTAATCATAGCTAATAATATTTACAATGTAATTGAATTTATTCTATAAATCGAACATAATGAATGGACATTTCCAGTCAAATCAGACGACCTGATCTAATTTTAAAAACTATAATTCGAATAGCCATGCAGTCCTCCTCACTTTTGCGTGAATAAGCTTCTTCCGACTCTCAAGGGTTTCCAACTGCTCGATTTCCCGTCCCCCGCTCACATAAGCGAGAATCGTTAGGCCTCTTCCTGATTGACGGTGAGGATCTTGCGAGGAAGAGCTGGAACTTGGAGGGGTCGCCATGGGACCGGTAAGTGATCCTTAAGGATCCAAACGGTACAATATTCTCTGCAAGTTTGTTGTTGTTTTTGGTACCAACTACTAACTTCCAGTATCTATCTCAAACAATACTAATAAATTATGATTGATTCAGCTTGAATGAGTGAGATTCTTGGTGGTCATTAGGAGAGGCATTATCAGTAAGTAAAAAGAGCAAGGGACAAGACAGGTGGAGGTCTGGCTCCAAAGTAAAAAGGGCAAGGCAGGATAAATCCTCGTGAATAAAATACATGTACTCTTCTTGGGGTTCATCTCAGAATTTAAAAAAATATTGGGCCTTTTGGAAATATCCGATAGATTCAGCTTAACGCGTGGAGCTCATTCATTGGCGGAGTGCATTGATGACGTGGTGAGCTGAGCTCACCTAAGAATGTCTCGCAGTACTAGATACATCGCTCCCCCCATTCCATCAACCCGTCCGTTGCGTGTCTATCTGGACGTCTCCCATCCTTCCACGATCCCATGCTCCGATCCTTTGATTCCACTTACTCTTCTTGGCTCGTGTTCTTCCACGATGCAACCTTCTACTTCGTTCGATCATGCGAGATCCAACGGCTTCCGTTGCTCCATAAGCTTAAAAATGTAAAATACTTACCCGCTGTAACATCCGTGAATGTCCCGCTACCTGCTTCCAGTGCCGCTCTGCTTCTTCAACCTCTGCAGCCCTGCTAATGACGAAGTGATTCTCCGTGTCTGTCTTTCGCCATCTCTTTTATAGACTCTGGGTTCAGGATACAGGGAAATGCAGGAGCAGGCGACGAGTTCGATCGCGGCGAACTCTCTACCGTCGAGCAGTGAGAGATCTTCGAGCTCAGCTCTCCAGCTTGAAGTCAAAGAAGGTCCACTGTCCTCCTACGCTTCCCGAGAATTTTGGAAATGTCTGATGCATTTTTCCACTAACGTACATTTTCACACATGATTTATTTGTCATCGGGGAAATGAATAAGAGCTCCGCCGGCAGGATTTTGAGTATTGCAGATATTTCTCTTCTAGGAGGACCCCATAGTTCCTGAAACGAGGAACAGGTTTAATGTGCTGGGTTTTTGTATTTGCTACTTATGTTATTATGATTTGTATCCAAAAAGGTGCCCGAGTTGTCATATTAATGAGAGGATAATGTCTCGGGATTGAGACTGCTTTCCTTTTTTCAAGTTAAAAGAACACTGTTTTTTTTTTTTAATTTGGGGTTTTCTTTTATTGGATGAATCTTTCGTTCATTAGGAGTGGAGAGTGATGAAGAGATTAGAAGAGTGCCAGAGTTGGGAAGTGAGCCCGCTGGAAATTCGGGGGCCGGTCGAGAGGCAGCTGGTTCTGCAGCTGGCGGTCAAGAACGCGCTCAGCTCTCCGGGCAGAGTCAGAGGAAGAGAGGGAGGAGTCCTGCAGACAAAGAGAACAGGAGGCTTAAAAGGTAAGAGCCGTTTCCTTCATCTTTATTATTATTTTTATCCTTAACGTGTTTTGACTTGATGATGATCCCTGGCGATCTTCAGCTTTTCCTAGAAATGATCTTTTCCTTTGACCCAGTTCATTGTCTTCTAAATTGTTCTCCTGCGTTAGGATGTTGCTTTTCGGAGTTTGTTTGGTTATTAAGGTGACATGCTTTTTCTTTTCATTTGTTATTTGGTTGAGAATGTGCCTGGATTTGCCAATAGAAAAAGAGATTTGCTTTGTCCAGTAGTTTGTTTAATTGTCTTTATATTTTGTCTGTCATGTCTTGTTTTATTTACAGCGTAATTGTTATTGGTGTGATTATTATTTCAGAAAATAACAGAATCTTCCTCACATTTCATGAGCCATTGATTCACTTTCACTCTCAAGAGTTTGAGAAAGATGCAAGATATTTGGTAGCTATTTGGTTGCTGATCAGTATACGATAATGTTTGGCTGCCTGTATGAATATGAGTAGGTTGTTGAGGAACAGAGTTTCCGCGCAGCAGGCAAGGGAGCGGAAAAAGGCCTACCTGAATGACTTGGAGGTGAAGGTGAAGGACTTGGAGAAGAAGAATTCCGAGCTTGAAGAGCGACTTTCCACGTTGCAGAATGAGAACCAAATGCTCAGGAGCGTAAGTCAGCTTGTCCTTACCTCATTTTGCAACACTGTCATCACCATCGTTGTGATTGCTTTTTCTCTTTGAAATGGGTATCGAAACCTATTCCGTATACTTACATCTCTCTCATTTGTTTGTGCATCTCCCGAATGGGATGGATTGCCTAATACCTGTCCCAACTAACTAGAAAATTGGCGTCTTATTCTTACCTATCCTGTCCTGCAGTCCTGCCTGCCTTAGTTCTGCTTCTTTAAGCAGGCATAGAGCAATTCATGACTATTTTAATGAGGCCGTCCTAGCTTGAATTTAGGTGTTTATTCGAGGCTGGGCTTTAGCCTTTACAGGAGTCAGTACTACCCTTTTCCTCCTGGTGATATAATGATTCTTTTGCTAATATGGTGTAATTAGGAACCAAAAAAGTATAATGTTCTTGCTAATGACTGTACACCGAATTGCCAGTGGGAATGGCTGGTTTTAAGTAAAATAGAGATAAACCTTACTTCCGAAGGTATCTTTTGAAAATGCAAGTTGGATTTGGAACACTTAATAGGTTACTGCCTTAAGTAGGCCTTTGTTGTTATGCTAAGGCCCCCTTTTGAGGAAGGAATTGTGAATGCTTCATCTAATCTTTTAAGGTCAAGTGGGTAATTTCGTGCTGATCTATTAGATCGGATGATTTGTTGAGAGGTTACAGATATTTTAGGGAATGATTGATGGGACCGGCTAATAACTATATCCAGTATGCTCATTTCCTAGGCTTGCATTGAGGGAGAGTGATGCTGAGTTTTGTCTTCTAGCGAGAGTAGTTCTGTGAATGTTAAGGCAATAGGAAAGGAGACAAATCTCACTGCTTGGAGGATATTTTTTGGTTGCTTCTTGTGGTTTCTCTCTTGAATCCTCTGGATATCTCACAATGTAAATAACAAAATTGGTTTCCTGTAGACCGTGAGAGGAACAAACCCTGGTCAAGTTGCTATCAAAACTCACATTGGACTAATGCCAGTATGGAGACATCTTAACCTGTGCTGGAATTGGGCTGTGTTGTCACTCTCATGGGCTGTTTCCTTCCCATACTTGGATGCTCCGGTTGTCTGTTGATGCAGAGTCGTCAGCTCCGTGTTGTGGGTCCCACAGATTTAACTATTTGACAAATTGGAGCGGACATCATAGGCTAGGAAAAAAAGTCTTGATGTGATTGAAATTGTTGTGGTCATGGCCATTTGTTGTACCGTGGTTTCAGCTTCATTTTTTAGCTTGGCTTAGCCTAGTTTAATTGCTTCAACAGAAAATTCCCTACTTTTACTATGTCTCTGGAAATGATGAAATTGGTGTCCTAACCTTTCCTTGTACCCTGTTTTGGCCGAGATACATGCAGATACTAAAGAACACTACAGCAGGCAGAAGATGATCAACGAGTTGTCCCAATGCGGATGGTTCCTTGTAATGGGCATTTTTTTCTTCTTCCTTTATTTCTTTCCTTTGTTTTTTTTTTTAAAAATTTCTCTCTTGTTGGTTGAACTACACACTGATCTGGAGATATTAGAGATTGATAGAACCTTTGACTAAAGCCTTCATCCTTGGGACCAAATTATGTATTTCCAATGTCCATTGGCCATGCTGTGAAATTCTAGATGATAGAGAAGAATTGAGTTTGTTTTTCAATGCCCGTTACAGTTATTCGGGAATCCTTATTATATACCAGCCACTGTATTGTCTGGTAGAAAGAAGTTACAACTGTTTAATACGATAGTATAGCCATTTTTTGAACGAGTTAAAACCTTGACTGTAACCTTTTGAATTATAATATATGAAGTTGTAAGTGACTGAAGTCAAATTAGTCTATCGTATAATTTTTCCTGTTTTTGAACATGTTGCTAGTGGGGAATGATTCTCGCTAGAAATCCAAGCAGAGATTTCAGTGAGGAAAAATGGAAATCCAAGCAAAGATGATCTGATTACTGAAAATCATGATTGGTTATATGAGTTTGTCATGATGTCACCTTTGAGTGCCATGGAAGGCTCAATTTGGCATATCTTTTTACTAGTTCTAAATTCTTGCGGACTAGCATGGTTTTTTTTTTTTTAATTAAGCTGACTCGACAGGATAAGAGCTTTATAGATGGAGAAATTATTTGGTCGGGAAGGATTTGATTTCATTAGATGACCTGGTTTAAAGATTAGTTGGTATTTACTGAGTTCAAGTTGATGACCACCGGATCACATTGTGCGCAGGAATGGGCTTGCAGCCTTTGCAGGGGCTTCTTGATCTTACAGGCGCTGGATCAGCCTGCCTCCTTAAAATTTGTACATATAGATCCATACTAACGAAACCGATACTTCACGCTACAGCTCAAGCAACCTGCAACCAAAATAATTCGTGAATTGCCAGGTTCAACCTTGCATAAGCTTTGTCCGGCTTCCTGGGGGTATCATTGCCGAGTTGCGTGTTCATTCATTCAATCATGATGTTTTCCTCTACAGCTACTCGGTCGATCTCTAGCCTATATCCTTCGATTGGATGGAACATGAAAAGCATCTGACATTGAGCGAAGCTATGAGAGAGTATAAGGAAAAACATCTCAAAACCGGAGTGGTCATCGCATGCCGCCAAATGGAAAGCTGTCAAGTGATTGCTAAGATCACAGTGGGCACCCAGCTTCATTCGATGGCCTTGAGGTGGCTAAAGCGAAGGCAGCTAGACGACCAGATCTGACCACATTCCCCCCACTTCATCAGCACATTTAGGCCACTGTGTTGTTGTAAGGGATCCAAGAGATCGACCTTGCCGAGNTATTTAGGCCACTGTGTAATTGTAAGGGATCCAAGAGATCGACCTTGCCGAGCTCGAGGGTACCTGAGTTTATAGGGTTTCATGGACCAGGCCACATTAGATACTATCGAGGTGGCTCGCCACAATCCATACAAAGCTCTAGTCCAATCGGTAAATAGTGGATGGATCCCAGGCGGCTTGACCCAACAAGGCAGACGACTATTCGGACTCTAACGAGCAACCATCCCCGGCCGAGTTCAGATCATTCACATCAGTGTTCTTAAAATCAGACCGGGCCTATCGGTATGATCAAGAATCGGCTAGCTACTTGATTGAGTTTATTTAATTAATTTAAGTGTACCGTAAATCCAATCAGATCCATCTACATCAGTTGCTTTCCCCTTCAACCATTAAATTTAAATTTAATTAAACGGATGGTCGATCATAATTAATAATTATTTAAAAAAAACCTTATTAGCAAGTCAATGTTGGTGTTATATTTTATTTTTATTGGAATTTAATTTAATTTTTTTGTTAAGTTTAACTATTGTAATAGTTATTTTTAATTTTGAAATTATATAAATTAATATTTGGTGTATGTTATTTTAAATAATAAACAATAAATATATTATTATTATTTATAAAATATATAATTTAACCAGTATTGTATCCATAATTGTCCCATGATATGTAAAATAGAAATCTCCCGGAAAAAAAATTATCAATTTTCCCATAAAAACACTTTTACGAGGAAAGCCAGCTGTAGGAGACAAACAATCTGCCGACACCAACTAACACGCGGGGAGATACCGGCGGTAGCCGGTGATACTTCGCTACCATAAGTCCACCTCAAGAGGAAAATCATTTTCTTTTCCTATTATTATTCATAAAATTCTATTGATTTTTAAAGATATTTATACGAATATGAATTGGTCGAATCTATTTAACTTAAAGTTAACGGTATATTCACCTAGCCAAAAAAAAAAAGACTGTCGATTTTATCAAGTGGTGTTACATAAAATTGAGAAGCTCTTGTCGATGGAGACGTCTTAACCAAGCCTCTGGTCCCATGCCAAAAAGATGCCCGTTTTAATATTTACATTTTTTTCTATATATAACATAATATCTTAAACACTAACAATCCCGATTGGTCTAAAGTCGACCAGATGGATAGCTGATAAGTAAATATCTTTTAATTATATATTTTTTCCTATTTATAAAATTTAAGTTAATTTAAAATTAAAAGAAAATAGGCTAAGTCGGAGCCATGTTGGTTTTTATGTTTGTATTTTTCTCTTGGAATATTGAGACTGAAGTCTTTGAGGAGGTGACGTGTCTAGCTTTCATTGGGTGACGCTTTTTAACGTGGAACAGAAATAACCGATCCAACATTGACTGCGCACCGACGGCACAAATGAGCCACCGACAGGCGCTCCCGAAGCCCACGAGCACAAGAAAGAAAGCGATGGCGTAACAGCTGAGAGAGGACAAGATGGAGGAGAGTACAGCTGTAGCGTCTCCTAGTTGGCACTGTCGGCTCAAGGTTTGGCTAAACGAAAGAAAAAAAAGTTTCCCACGAACAATGTTGGTGGGAATTGAGAGGTTTGATCTATAATTTTTCTTGAATAAGATTCTTGATTGATTCTTGATGATGAAAATAAAATTATATTTTGAAGGTTTTTATATTTTGAGAAATTTATCTCACTCAAACATATTATCATGAAATTACAATGAATTTATGGGTATTAGCCAATGATGTTAAATCATGTGGATGATTAATTAATTAAAGGGCCCAATAACTTATTAATTAGCCCAAGTGACTATTTATATATTAGAAGTTGTGTGTTCATAGAAAGAGTTGTGAATGAGTAATTGAATTGAGGGTAAGATTATACATATAGATAAATATTATACCGTGTCTAATAATTTGGAACTTCTATTTTTTATTTTTAATGATTAGTAATAAAATGTCCATTGGGATGGTGAGACTTATTCATAAAAGGAATGTAAAAGGTAAATTATCTTTTATCGAAAAGTAATAATAATTCAATTT
>CXYZ01022938.1:358726-373044 GCA_900006705.1 Sonneratia caseolaris
TTTATTAATAGAGTAATTCATTTAATTTTTATGCGGTAGATTAAAAATGAAACACTTCTAATATATATTTTTTTTTTTAGATAGTTAAATATAAAAATTTAATTAAAGGTATATATTAAATTAATTAAACTAATTCATGTTGGTTATATTACTCGAAATTTTAAGGGGGAAATGGTTTAAAGAAAAAAAAAAGGAAAGAGAGAGAGAGTGAAAGGTACTAGCCAAGGCTCACGACAGATAGAAGATAATTTATACAATAATTATATTATATTAGTATATTATTTTATTTTTTGTTTAATAGTTATTTCATGATTTATTTAATTTTTAATAATTTTAAAAGGTAAATTTTGTCAATTTTTTATTAAATAATTGCACATGTCTAAAATAATATAATAAAATACCTTGTCCATGACAGAACCTGAGGCCGAGCCACAGCCGGTGAGGTGTCCGACGACCTACTCATCCGGTAGCGAACCGTTATTTGAACATATCTTAATAATATTGCAAATTTCTTTTTTTTTTTCCCCAAATTCGGTAGATGGAGATTACAATTTAAAAAATAAAAAAATAAAAAAAGCTTCGCAGCTCGGATGCAGCTGGAATAAGTAGCAGCAGCAGAAGACGAGAAACCGGGAAGAGCGAGAGAGAGAGAGAGAGAGAGAGAGAGAGAGAGAGATGCGTGTTGAGTGGGCGATCTGGTCAGAGCTCTCTCCTTAGCTGCCACACTGCTCTGTTCGCTGTCACCGACTGCATCATCACTTCCGATCTCTGACGTCCGCCGAGATCGTGAGAAACGGAGGTTTCAGCTTGAAGGTCAGCATCGGAAATGGAGGCGATGGTGACTGGCTCCTACAAGAGAAACGAGCTCGTCAGGATTCGCCACGATTCGGACAGTGCGGTTAGTGATTTATATTCTTGTGAGGTTCAGCGCCGCTTGTCGTCTCCTAAGTTTGAGTTTTGATCGAGAGAATCTGATCGTGTAGATCTGAGATTCGTGTCGTGAATTGAGTTGATACGGATGATTTTGAAATAACGGAGAAACACGTCTTGAAGTCCACGGTTTGACTCTAGTGTTGTGTATCAGTAATTTGCAGTGATCAGTTCAGTGAGATCTAGCTACTTCGGATCTATGGATTGAGGCAAAAAGGACGCTAAATCAAAATGTATTTCTATTGTCTGGCGCGTGATTCTATTTGTCTCCGCTGTTGAACTATAGAGTGAATCTGATAAATCTAGACTCATGCGTTGAATCATGCAATTGCATTTTGTTAAAATTCCTGCTATGGTTGTGATCTTGGTCTCCAGTGTGTTGCTAGTCCACAACTGGATTTGAAGCTTTATTATGGAATTTGGCGTGTCCTTTGAGTGTCATTAGTGTATGAACACTGATTCTTTGTATGGTTATTTGTGTGGGTTGTGTTATTGGCCTTTTTTTTTTATTAAGAATCGAGTAATTGTCTGTGATTCCGTAGATTTAAATTGCTATGTTGTATTCCTTAATAAGGTTGCCTTACTCTTGTTCTCATCTGAATGATGCAGCCCAAGCCATCAAAGATCTCGAATGGCCAAACATGTCAGATCTGTGGGGATACCGTTGGATTTACTGCCAGTGGTGATTATTTTGTAGCTTGTAATGAATGTGCATTCCCAGTCTGTCGTCCCTGTTACGAATATGAGAGGAAAGATGGTAACCAGTGTTGTCCACAGTGCAAGACTCGATATAAAAGGCACAAAGGTAAGATAGTTTATTCAGGAGTGATTCTAGCTTGTTTGCTAATCCTGGTTTTATTTCTGATACTGCTGGATTCGTACTTTAGGGAGTCCTCGAGTGGAAGGTGATGATGATGAGAATGATGTTGATGACATTGAGAATGAGTTCAATTATAACCAAAGAGATGCATCTAGAAGGCGCCAATGGCAGGGGGATGATTCAGATGTCTCTTCTTCTAGACGTGAATCTCAACACCCAATCCCTCTGTTGACTAATGCACATTCTGTAAGTAACCAACTCTTGCTTGATTGTCTTCTCTGAATTTAACTCTTCAACCTTGGTAAGCATAGAGGGTTATAAAGGGTTTGGACAATAGATAGTGCTTTATTTCATTAAAGTGCTTTTTAGTCCCCTTTTCTCACAAGATTTAATCTGACTTGGCCTTTCCTGAAGGGTTAACGCTATATTCTATATTTGGTTTCATAATTGTGTTGGCTTCTCTCAATCACTAGCTTTTATCAGAAGAGACGAGAGTGTACCTCTTGTATTATTGCCTTGAAAATTCATTTTTTTATTGCCCAACCTTATAGCTATTGCCTCCATTGGCTGGGTCAGGTGGGTTCCCTATCTGGACACCCCTACACTCTATAGTTGTTGCCCTCTGCCCTGTGTCTCTTCATATCTTTGCATCTTTGCTGTTTGGGTATCCCTATATGCCTAAGCGTATGTTGCAACAACACTCCAATGCATGAGAGATATATGGATAGAAAAGTTAAGGTCAATGTCTGGTAAAAGAGAAGTATATGATGATATTCTCCTTGAAGTTGAAGGGTGAAATCCTTACCCTTCTGCGTTGACATATATATTTTTTATCCTAGAGAGAAGAACTCATGAATACGGGAAAGTTTAGCTTCGTGACTCCGTTGGAGTGTATACTTGAAAACTAAGTAAAAGTTTTGTGTCACTTGATATCATCGATTTATTTATATTGTCATAGAGAGTTAATCTTAACTGACTTTTTTATTGATTCAATTCTTGCAGGTGTCTGGAGAAATCCCCTGTGCTACACCCGATGACCAATCTGTACGGACTACATCGGGACCTTTAGATCCCAGACAGCCAGGTGTGACCTTACTTTGTGTTTATTTGAAATTCTTTCATTAGGACAGTTGATATATCACTTACATTACTAATTGTTTCCTGAATAATACTAGTTCCTGTGCGCATCATGGACCCGTCGAAGGACTTGAACTCCTATGGCCTTGGTCATGTTGACTGGAAAGAAAGAGTTGAAGGCTGGAAACTCAAGCAGGAGAAAAATGTGCTTCCAATATCTAGTAGATACTCTGAAGGGAAGGGAGCTGACATAGAAGGCACTGGTTCTAATGGTGAAGAACTCCAAATGTAAGTCTCAGCTCATCTAGAGTAATAATAATTGCAGATAGTTTAATAAAGCATAAGTTTTCTTGATAGTACATTAAGTTTAAGCTAAAGCACATCTAATTAAGCACTGTTCTTTTTATTTCCCAGGGTTGATGATGCTCGTCAACCTCTGAGCCGAGTAGTACCGATATCATCATCTCACCTCACACCTTATCGTGTTGTCATTATTCTTCGTCTGATCATTTTGGGCTTCTTCTTACAATATCGTGCTACTCACCCAGTGAAAGGTGCTTATCCATTATGGTTAACATCAGTTATTTGTGAGATTTGGTTTGCATTATCATGGCTTTTGGATCAATTCCCAAAGTGGTCACCAATCAATCGTGAGACATACCTCGACAGACTTGCGTTGAGGTCAGTTTAATTATTTCCTTTCCCTATTTTTGTTGTTACTTTTAGCTTCAGCCACTCCAACTTCATAAATAATCTCATCTTGTAGATATGATCGAGAAGGGGAACCTTCACAGTTAGCTCCAGTTGATGTTTTTGTTAGCACTGTGGATCCTCTCAAAGAACCTCCTCTTGTAACAGCAAACACTGTGTTGTCCATTCTTGCGGTGGATTATCCAGTTGACAAGGTCTCCTGTTATGTTTCTGATGATGGGTCAGCAATGTTGACTTTTGAAGCTCTCTCTGAAACAGCCGAGTTTGCCAAGAAATGGGTGCCCTTCTGTAAGAAGCACAATATTGAGCCTAGGGCTCCAGAATTTTACTTTGCCCATAAGATAGATTACTTAAAGGACAAGATACAGCCTTCATTTGTAAAAGAACGCAGAGCAATGAAGGTTAGCTATTATTTAAGTAGAATGATATTTTCATTTGTGAATTATTGATGATGACGTGGAATGTATAAAAACATTTGGCTGCAAATTTATACTACAGAGAGAATATGAAGAATTCAAAGTGCGAATCAATGCTCTTGTTGCCAAGGCACAAAAGGTGCCAGAAGAAGGATGGACAATGCAGGATGGTACGCCCTGGCCTGGGAATAATCCCAGGGACCATCCAGGAATGATCCAGGTAAAGTTGGACCAACATTTTTTTGCCGTTGCTGCTTTGTTTGAAATATAAATATTTATCTAGTTTAACAATATCTTGTTAAAATGCCAGGTTTTTTTGGGTCATAGTGGAGGACTTGATACAGATGGAAATGAGCTACCTCGGCTTGTTTATGTTTCTCGTGAAAAACGACCTGGTTTTCAGCACCACAAGAAAGCTGGAGCTATGAATGCCTTGGTTTGTTATTCTAAGCTCTTTCTAATAACCTTCTTTTAAACATACAATAAGCCATGACAATTGAAAAATTAGGTTTCATGTACCTATGGTTCAATTTGTAATCTACTTTTTTGCCCCATGTTTCTGCATTTTTTAATTGGCCTTCCTGTTTGACTGGATGAGACATTTTAGTGCTACCTTTTTCTGGCAGTTTTATCATAATATAATATAAAATTCAAACCACTTCCTCAGCAGGAGCAGATTCAGTATGTTGTTTAAGCTTGCATAAAATGAATATCCCAACCACTAGCTAGGGTCCTTAAATCCAAGAAAAGGAAATCTAATAAAACTCTTCATTTTTATGGAGAATGCAGATTCCAGATTATGAATTTTTTTCTTTATTTGTATTCATAGTGTTGCTTAAATACTGCACATACTTGTCCCAACTTAGTGCTTGATGGATTTACTTTCCCCCTCTCACCAATTTGATTGTGTCCATCTTGTATTATGCAGATCCGTGTTTCAGCTGTACTAACAAATGGAGCTTATCTTCTGAATGTTGATTGTGATCACTACTTCAACAACAGTAAAGCTCTTAAGGAAGCCATGTGTTTCATGATGGATCCCGTTCTTGGAAAGAAGACATGCTATGTTCAGTTCCCTCAGCGTTTTGATGGCATTGACTTGCATGATCGATATGCCAACCGCAACATTGTCTTCTTTGATGTACGTTTAGTCTTTCTTAATTGGTGTGTACATAATTTACTCTCTTTTTAAGATTTGACTGCAAGATTTTCATTATTTCTTGTATTCCATGTAGATTAACTTGAAAGGCCTCGACGGAATCCAAGGCCCTGTTTATGTGGGAACTGGATGTTGCTTCAACAGACAAGCTTTATATGGATATGATCCAGTATTGACTGAGGAGGATCTGGAACCAAATATTATTGTTAAGAGTTGTTGTGGTTCGAGAAAGAAAGGTAAGGGCAAGAAGTACATTGACAAGAAGAGGGCAATGCAAAGAACTGAATCCACCATTCCCATTTTCAGTATGGAGGATGTTGAGGATGGAGTAGAAGGTACTGAAAATTGTGCATAATAAGCCACCAGTTCCTTCAGAGTTTTTGTATTTGTGCAAAGGGTCCGAGATTTTTTTTCTTTTTTCTTTTTGATCTAAATCCACAATGTTTTTAAATCTGCCTGATGTGTACCCATGAAAGCTTTTTGAAGTATACTTTGCTTAAAGCCTTGTGCAAAAATCTTTGTTATATATTTTATTTTTTCTGATTAAACCAAGAATGCGTGGGATTATTTCACAAGTAAATATCATTTTGGAGTCATTCCCCTGTATTCTGCAGGATACGATGACAAGAGGTCCCTCCTCATGTCTCAGAAGTCTCTGGAGAAGAGATTTGGACAGTCCCCCGTCTTTATTGCTGCTACCTTCATGGAACAGGGTGGCATCCCTCCTACTACTAATCCTGCAACTCTCTTGAAAGAAGCAATACATGTTATTAGCTGTGGCTATGAGGACAAGACTGAATGGGGCAAAGAGGTAATTTAATTTGATGGTCTATTGACTTATGTTGCACATGACTTTTATTCTAGAATCTCTTAGGAAGAAAGCTGACCCAAGTTATGTTTTCTTTGCTAGCAGATTGGGTGGATATATGGTTCAGTCACAGAAGATATCTTAACTGGCTTTAAGATGCATGCTCGAGGTTGGATCTCGATCTATTGCATGCCTCCTCGTCCAGCCTTTAAGGGGTCTGCTCCCATCAATCTCTCTGACCGTCTGAACCAGGTTCTTAGGTGGGCTCTTGGTTCAATTGAGATTTTGCTGAGCAGACACTGCCCCATTTGGTATGGATACAGTGGGAGATTAAAGCTATTGGAGAGAATAGCTTATATCAATACCATCGTGTACCCTCTTACCTCGATCCCGCTGATAGCGTATTGTATACTTCCGGCATTTTGTCTTCTCACTGGAAAGTTTATCATCCCTGAGGTCAGCAGAGTCCATTTTACCTTATTGTTCTGTTTCACTTGGTGAAATAAGCGTCATTTCCTCTGAATTAATCACAATCTCATGTGTTGACCAGATAAGCAATTTTGCGAGCATGTGGTTCATCCTCCTCTTTGTGTCCATCTTTGCAACGGGCATCCTTGAGATCCGCTGGAGTGGGGTCAGCATTGAGGACTGGTGGAGGAATGAGCAGTTCTGGGTCATCGGTGGTACCTCTGCCCACCTTTTTGCGGTCTTCCAGGGCCTCCTCAAGGTCCTGGCTGGCATCGACACCAACTTCACTGTGACATCGAAGGCCTCGGATGATGATGGGGAATTTGCAGAGCTCTATGTTTTCAAGTGGACCTCCCTCCTTATTCCGCCCACCACTGTCCTCATCGTGAACCTAGTGGGGATCGTGGCAGGAGTTTCGTTTGCCATAAACAGCGGCTACCAATCATGGGGTCCGCTCTTTGGGAAGCTCTTCTTTGCAATATGGGTCATCGCCCACCTGTATCCTTTCCTCAAGGGTCTTCTTGGCAGGCAGAACCGTACCCCCACGATTGTGATCGTGTGGTCCATACTCCTTGCCTCCATATTCTCCCTCCTCTGGGTGAGGATCGACCCATTCACGTCGAGCTCCACCAAGAGCGCCGCCAACGGTCAGTGTGGGGTCAACTGCTAATGAGTTTGATCTCGTCTGTGTCTGCCATCTCTCTCTTCGTGGTTTCTTCTTAGAAGCTGATATACTGTGTGGACATGTAGCTTCATTGACCTTCGTGGTAAGTATTTATCGTCGTAGAAAAGGGCATTGAATGGCTTCTAGCTGTCCCGTCACTTATTCTACTGGGTCTATGATATGTTATGCTATTATTTATATCCATAGTCCCGTCACTTATTCATTCCTTGTTTTGGCCCTGAATATCGCTCCGTGTATGGGACATATGATACATTGTTTCACATTCCGTTATCATTCAAAGCCATCAAATGGATCACATAAATATAATGTATGTAAATTATTTTATTGAATATCTTCACCGGTATTTTACTTCCCCACGATGGTGTCGACCCGGTAAAAGTTTCGTATCTTTCACGATTTCACGACATTTCTGCATTTGCGATGAGACAGGCAGTGACAGAGCCGAAGGCATTTGTATCCACCAACATCTGAACTTGTGGATGGTGGATGCGACGCCCTGGGCCTCTCTGGAGTGATCATCCGATGAGACAGTGACGGAGCCGTCTCACCCCTGCTGTACGAACTTATGCGGTCGCTATTTTATATTAATAATTCGGTACTTTATGGCTATCTATGTACCTCCCCCCTCCCCCCTTAAAGTCTCTCCTATCTCTACTTCTCTCAGTTAAGAGAGAGGGAGGGCTTTATGTTCTTCTATTGAGCTCGTGATGATATCTTCATTGTCTCTTTCTTGAGCAATGCAAAAGGTTAAAAAATGCCCAAGGCAAAGGACAGTGGTGGGCTCCATCGATGCCCTCTTCCTTCCTCTGATGTGAATGTACGTGATAAAGAGACGAACGTTCGGGCGGAAATCCATGCGAAACGAAGAGTCCTTGAATCCTAAAAGAACCTATGATTTCTCATCAAGAGACAGTTTAGATCAATCGGCTGGCAATTAATGGTTTCGTATCTTTTCATGACTTTGGAGCATTTCTCCTTACACGACGACTGAACAAGCATATCTAAAATATGGGAGCATCATGGGTTTACATGTTCTCCACCTTCCTCATCCGTTGGTACGGAGATCGTAACTTTTAATGGAATAGTTTTGACAGAGGTGTTGCTCTATTTGCTCCATTTTCACTCATTGGAAAGCTCATTGACTCTAAGACATGCACCTATCTCTGTATTGAATGAGAACTATAATCCAATGTAAAATATGCCTCACAGTATTATTATGCGAGAACACCTCACTTCACATATATATGATTCGAGTTTCCAGGTCTATTTAAAATTATGGATGTTGGGGTCGATCACCTATTATTGAATTGAATTAATTAATGAATTCATAGAGGGATCGAACATGTTTTTATATAAAAATTTAAATTGATTAGTGACCGTATTAAAACGTTTTGTAAATCCACAACAATGCTTTTTATATTTCCGATATTGGAATGGTATATCTCAACCCATAATACTCCCTACGAGAAATTTTTTTTCTAATGATAATCACATAGTAGTTAAGTTCATGAAATCATTTGATCTCATAATTAGCAATAGACTGATAATAAGCATACCGTTGATGTGTACAATAATAATCAGACTCAGTGTAAGGACAATAGCAAGTACATTCACCATGTATCTATAGTATTCTCATTTACTCGGCAGTATGTCTTCATGATCCTAAGAGCAACAATAACCCACGACTATAAGCACATTTAGAACAGCCAAAATCAAACACGTGATAATTTTCCTTATCTACATGTCGAATCTTGACTAGGACATCGGTTGCAATGGATGTGGTAAATGCATTGGACATAGATCCCCATCCCATAGGGTGGAGTAGAAAATACGATTGACCCTATAACTGAACTTCTACTTAGAAATTATAGCGTACACTGTCTGTGTGACGGTAAGCATGAGGAGGACGGTAGCTGCAACTACTGAAATAGTAGCCCATGGACTGTTGAAGTAGTTTTGCCTCAGTGTGGCTTTCCACTTGTGCCATGGCTCCTTGTAGTAATCCGCAAGCGGCCTGCGCAGACCATTAAAGTAAGGTGCCCGAGAAATATTCAGACCTCGGGTGATGTCGTTGATCATACTTGCCGCTTGCATGCTGTCCCCTAACGTGTTCCCAAGGACCCCGTTCTCGACTAGCAAATCTATGTCGCTCGGGTTGCTGATGAGCTGGTCCAAGAGTGTGAAGTAATCAGTGAAACGGAGGTCGTCCGGATAGTGGCACTGCTCGAACGCTAGCAGGTTTCTGAATACGGTCTCGGTCACGTCACCCATGAAGAAGTAAGGGATCTTGAGGATCCCTTGCCGGTGGTCGAACTTGATGTCAAAGAGATGGGTGCTGTCGATGTTCTTGGTAAATCTGACTCCAGATTGGTGGAGCTCCGTGATAGTGGGTACAGGGACAGGGAGGATAAAATTGTCGTCAGCTTCTCGTGGCGGAACAGACTTAGAAGATGGTCGGAGGCATCCCCAGAGGCAATTGAGGATGAGTCGTAAGAAGTCCCCTGGTTGAGGTTCCGACATCAGGAAATACGACTCACCGGCAGGGGATAGGTGTTCCGGTAGGTGACTTCTCCGGAGACAATCAAGAAGATGCACCACGTTGGAGGAACGAACCCTGTTGACATCAAACTTTCTCGCCCCGATGTCCCGCCTGCTGTTAACAAATCCGCAGACTAAGTTCATGAAGGATTCTGCCCCGTCTTCCGGTTGTGGTTGTCTGGTAGGGAACGCTGAGGTTGAGAGTCAAATACGAGAAAATGACAATTACTGCTTGACTTAAAAAAAAAAAAGAGAGGAAAGAAACAGATCTACCTTGTACCTTATTCAGTTCTCTTAATTGACAGTCCATTTGAAGAACACAATGAAAGGAGATTCTTGTAAAGTTACCTGCTTGAATGTTCATCCTAGTCTGCAAACGAGGACGTGGGCGAGAATGTGAGTTGAAGAGCTCCTCGAGAATGAATAGCGGGATTTGGTTCTCAAACAACAATAGGTCCTCGATCACATTGGTTAACAAGAGTGGCCTCTTAAAGATCCGGTCGTCCCTTTCATCCGTACGATGAATCCTCAGCAACATCTCATATACGAAAGCTGAGTCGATCATCATGATCTTCACAAACTCACTGCTCGTTAGATGGATCGTGTCCGTGTAGCTCCCACGAAGATTTTCCTCCATATTCTTAACATGAGCCATATATTCTTCCAAGCTAATATTGACCCTGTCCAGGAAATTCTTCATGTACCTAAGCTTGTACTCTTCCATGGCTTCCAAACCTTCTCTTTTATGGTGGATCGGACCGATCGAAACAACCTTTTCATTTCACGGGAAAATAAAGCATAAACGGTCAGAAGAAGCCAGCGATCGATCACCTACTGCTGTTTAGACTGAACCAAAGGGATAATGGTTGAGCCTAGAGACTCAATCTAATAAATCAGAACGACAATTGGAAAGAGCTTGCTCGAACTATCATTTTGGTTCACTGACTGATCCACACTGGATTTCTTCCAATCGCAGGCAACAATCTTACTCGCAAAAAAAAAAAAAACCCTCAAAGAGGGGATGAGAAAGAATTTGTCCAGTTTTGCGTTGTCTGGAAGATCTGTTTAGTTGGTGCTTCACAGTAGACTCGAACAATTAATGGCATGTACCACGGGTCAGCATGATTTTAATATTAATGATCTGAAAGTAATCAATCTAAGATTGTTTGGATATCTTCTGAAAAAAAAATAGCGTAACAGTAGGGTAAATTTTAATGACCTTAGGAGTGTAGGCTGCTGGATTTCTAGCGTGGAGATTCTTGGGAACCCTGCTGATACAGTCTGAGGAGGCTTGAGGGGACAGCCTCTCTATTTCTTGACTCAGGTTACTGATCATATTGCCCAGTGGGATTTCCACATTTTGGTTTTCCAAATGTACTGCGGTCTCCTGGACGGTGGATGTCAAAAATCTGTCCAGCAAGATCGAAACTCGAGGGAAGTTAATAAATAAAATGTAAAAGGATGACTATAAACAAAATGAAATAAGATAATATAACCCAAAAAAAAAACATATTCAATTTAGGGAAAGATGGACCCATCACCGCCTGCACCTGATTGTATATAAATGGACAAGGGAAAATAGGGAGTAGCCTTTGAGACAACTGTAAAGCACGACGGTATATGCTTTTGAGATCTATGAAGAGAACGAGCAGATTTCACTCGGTAGTAATCTGCCATATATCGAATCCTTGACAGCTAAATCGCATCAAGAAATGAAATGGGAGGCGGGGGGGAAAGAGAGGCAGCATTGGGCTACTGTAAGAGACACAACACAAGCCGAAGATGGACGCCCCAAGTGAAGAACAGTACAAGGAGAAGGAAATTTAAGATAAAACAAAGACAACTGACGAGCAGCCTTCTCCGTCATTCTCCATCGTATTCCAAAAAAGAGAAAAGAAGAAAAATGGCGGCTGTAACACATTTCTGGTATTGTCTCACGTAATGTAATCTGTTACGTACTGTTCCCATCCAGAGACAGATCTGGCCACGCTTTGAAGAATGCATTGTAAGAAAAAAGGCAGTAGAATTGATGTAACTAGTGATAATAATGATAATTGTTCCAATGATTAATCTCCACCATTCGTGTGAGATTGGAGATTTCTCACACCAAATCCAAATGACGAGATATGATCATTAACTCTGTCGTTGGAGGCAAAGCAATAATATTGGTACCCCTAAACTTGTTTGGACGGGGCACATTTGTCCTCTCAACGACTTCTTTGGCACGTTGGTTCCCCCAAAATGCGGAATTCGTTCACCTCAATCCATTCTCACATGAACTCAGTCTACCATGAGCATGAGATTAGTGTCGAGAAATTCTTTTATACAGTTGGGATTTTCGATATTTTAGGCACGAGATTAGTCTACCATGATCTCATCAAATATAAGTTAAAGCTACCTTCATTGGGTTTTAAGATTTACCGATAAAGACCCCGAGTTGGTCTTTGCAGTATGATAGTGGACGGATCCATGCGGGGGTCTGCAGTGATCCTCCGACGAGACGGTTGCTGTGACTGCACCGGCTACACGAACTTATGCAGTCCAACTCCTCCACGAGAATTTGGTATTCCTTGGCTATGCGATGCCTTTTATAGCCTCTCCCATCTCAACTTTTGTCATGCATGAGATGAGATGGTTCGTTTTTGTATTCTTTGCTTGAGCTCATGATATTTTATTGTCCCTTTCTTGAGCAATATGAAAAGATAAAATGCCAAAAAGCCAAAGTAAAGTCATGAGAGTCCATAACACTGAAAACATGATAAAAAAAATGATAACCATTCACCATCCGGTTGCGAAGCTCTCTAGAATGTTCTAAATCGAGCATACTTGGCCATTCAAGCCGGTCCAGTTGATTTTAGGCCATATTGGCTTGACCCGAAAATGTAGTGGCCCGAATCATCTACTTCTAGGCACGGTTGCTTTGTGATTCAGCCCCCTCACGCCGTCCCGATTTAAGTGGAGTTTGGGCTTAGGCTGAATTCCTATGTGGTTTAATTGACATATTGACTCTTTTTTACCCTAAGCGTAAAAAGATGACTAAAACAAAATTTAAAATATAATTATTTTTAACATAATTGACCGACCTTTTCCATTTTTATCCAATTTTCCTTTTTTTATTTAAAAATATTTTTTTGCTGTCCGAAAATTACAGTCAACCTGAAAACTCCCGCCCAATCAAAGTTTTTTGTGGCCAAAATTTGTCAGGTGTAAAGTCGAGCCGAGGGGAAAAGGTAGATTTCTCGCTCTCGTTAATTAATATGATATTCCTTTTCCCTCGTGAGGAGTATGTTGAGTCGCAGTGGACGGACTACACCTTCTTAAGCCCATTCAGATTCCTTCACCCCCAGCCTATTCACTGCCGTCACTAATAACATTAATAATTAAAGGGGGAAAAAGAAAACAGAAGAAAGCAATTGATGGTATATGAAGATGACCATTATTGATTAAGCTTACAAGAAAAATAATCGTGATGTGATGAATGGTTACAAACTTCAAAGACAGGTCAAAACGAAGGGTCCCAACTCTGGGAATATGATTTTCCTTCAAGGAGTCATTTCTAGTAATACGGTAATTAATAAGTCTCATATCCGTTCATGATTTTATGATTTATGACATTAACAAGCATATGTAGAATGGGGGCAATACCATATGTCACATTCTTCACCTTCCCTATGTAGTGTGTGCTATAATAAATATCACACAATCATTATGGTGCCATCTCAAAAGTATATATTTAGGCCGCAATTTGAGGTGGGAATTGTGGGATTCTCGTAACGGTTAGGATAGGCAGAGGACGGTTCTGCACCCAATGGTCTATTTCCATGTCAATTAGAGAGCACATTAACTCAAAGACATCTACATCTATATTGAATGAGAAGTATGTATAGTATAAAATATGCTCCATGAAATTATTATGACATAACACCTCAATGTGATATAGATAAAAAAAATTTCTATGAATTTTTACATCGATGTTGTATTGTTTACCTAACCTCTCACTACGAGAAATTTTCATGATCCTCATACGTTGCACTAATTTAAGTAATTATGAANGGTATTGTTTACCTAACCACTCACTACAAGAAATTTTCATGATACTCATACGTTGCACTAATTTAAGTAATTATGAAAGCATCTAGTCTCATCTGCAAACTCATGATATTGAACCTTGACACACGGCATGTAATAAACAACAGGGTAAACACCATTCATGCGTGCAGTATTCGACTGATTAGGGACAATACACAAGTACATTCACCATGTGCAATATTTTCATTTACATAGTAGTATGCGGCTCATGATCCTAAGAGCAACAATAACCCACAATTATAAGCACTTTTAGACATCGGTACATTCACAGATATGATAATTTTCCTTATCTACATGTCAAATCTTGACTATGACAACGGTTGCGATAGGTATGGTAACTGCATTGGACATAGGATCCCCATCCCATAGGGTGAAGCGTAGGACATATGATCGATCCGATATATAATTGAACTTTCATTTAAAGATTATAGCATATACGGTCTGTAAGACAGTGAGCACGAGGAGGATGAGAGCTGCAATTAGCGAAACGATAGCCCATGGACTGTTGAAGTATTTCTGCTTCAGTATGACTTTCCACTTGTGGCATGGCACCCTATAGTACTTAGTGAGCTCCTTGCGCTGAACATCAAAATGCCGTTTTTGGGATACTATCAGAC
>CXYZ01022938.1:374431-393921 GCA_900006705.1 Sonneratia caseolaris
ATAGGTAAGGCAACTGCATTGGACACAGGACCCCCCATCGTATAGGGTGGAGTGTAGAACGTATGATCGATCCTATATATAATTGAACTTCTATTTAGAGATTATGGCATATACGGTCTGTATGACAGTGAGCACGAGGAGGATGACAGCTGCAATTAGCGAAATGATAGCCCATGGACTGTTGAAGTATTTCTGCTTCAGTATAACTTTCCACTTGTGGCATGGCACCCTATAGTACTTAGCGAGCTCCTTGCGCTGAACGTCAAAATGCCGTTTTCGGGACACTATCAGTCCTGAGGTAATGTCGTTGATGACTCCTGCCGCTCGCTCGTTGTCTCCTAATGAGTTCTCAAGGACCCCGCTCTGGACTAGCAAATTCACGTCGCCGGGGTCATTGATGAGCTGGTCCAGGAGAGTGAAGTAGTCGGTGATCCAATGTTTGCCCTCATAGTGGCACTGCTCAAATACGAGCAGATTTCTGAAAATGGTCTCGGTCGAGTCGCCCATGAAGAAGTGAGGGATCTTGAGGATACCTTGCTGGGGATCGAACATGATGTCGAGGAGACGGTTGCTATCGGTATTCACAGCAAATGTAACTCCAGATTGGTGGAGCTCTGTGACGGTGGGTACAGGGACAAGCAAATGAGAAGTCCTATCTGCTTTCTCTCGTGGGTCTGGCTTAGAACATGCTTGCGGGCATCTTTCAAGGCACCCGAGGACGAGATGTCTTACCTTCTCAGGCAGCTGGCAAAAGATGTTCCTTGATTCAGATTCCCGTGCCTTGGAATACGACTCTCCTCGATGGGTTTTATTTTCGGCCTCCGGTGACTGGGGATCCATGGATAGGTGACATCTCCGAAGACAATCAAGGAGATGCCCCCCCTCGGAGGGATAAACAACCTTGCTGAAGTCAAACAGACGGGTTCCAATGTCCAGCCTCCAGTTGATGAATTTGTAGACAAGGACCATGAGTGAATCCGCCACTGCTTCTACTTCTATTATAAGGTCATTAGGAATATCACTAGCTGAGGGGCAAAACTCAACCTTGGTAAGGATAAAATTAGGTTATCGAGAAAATCTTCCTCCCAATATCATCATGTGTTGAAAGGAGATATACATATATATTATATTAATTATAATTTTATGTAAAAGAAAGTACATTCGTAAGTACACGTGCTAAAAAGTTTATTACTGCCTTAATATTTTATATATTATAACAAAAATGTTAAATCAATCTAACTACCCCTTACTTATTTCTTAATTGACAGTCGACATGTAAAATACAAAGGGATTCTTATAGAGTTAGTTACCCGGTTCAGGCATCATAGCTCCTGGTGGGATCATCATGGGGGCATATTTTTCCTGCCAATACCCTGTAAGTCCAGAGATCAGATAATGCCATATGCATGCACATGTGTAATGCCACGTGCTTATAAAAAGTTTATTACTGCCTTAATATTTTATACATTATATTAATGAATTTGTGGACAAGGACCATGAATGAATCCGCACCTGCTCCTCGCAGAAGGTAAGTGGGAATATCATGAATACCTGAGGGGCAAATATGAAAAAAGTTACAGGAACAGCTTCTTGGACTAGGACAATGCAATCGGCACAAAACTCGACCTTGGGAAGGATAAAATATGGGTTATCGGATGATCTTCCTCCCGATATCATCATGCGTTTAAAGGTTTTTTTTTGTTTTTGTTTTTGTCGTTAAGTAAAATTTGAATCTCTTCGAAGTCATAAACACGTTAATGGGTACGTTTATGTTCAAGAAAGAACATTTATAAGTTCAAGTGCTTAAAGAGTGTATTACTGCATTCATATTTTATATATATCATAAAAATGTTATATCAATCTAACTTCTCCTTACGTAGTTCTTAATTGACAGTCAACATGTAAAATATAGAGTTACTTGTCCAGGCCTCGAAAAACGATACTGCATCTATTGTGTATATCATAACAAAAATGTTAAATCAATCTAATTTCTCCTTACACAGTTCTTAACTAACAGTCCACACGTAAAACACAAAGGGATTCTTACCTGATTCAGGCTTGAAAGTGGCGAATGGCTTTTCCCTGGGCCGATTGACATTTAAGTGCTCCGGATCGACACTTCTAATTGAAGATGTTGATCGTCGAGCAGATTCTGCTTTCTTTTGTAAGTCGAAGAGATCCTCGAGAATGAATAGTGGGATTTGGTTCTCGAGCAACATTAGGTCCTCGATCACATTCATTAACAAGCACGGCCTGTTAAATATCTTGGTGTTTGTATCTTTCTTATCTATCTTGACTCTAATCATGTCCAACATCTCATACACGAAAGCAGAGTCGACCATCATGATCTTCACGAACTCATCGCTCGTGAGATCGAAATTGTCCGCATAGCACTCTCGGAGTCTTCTCTCTCTACCCCCCACAAACTTGGCATAGTCTTCCAAGCTAATATTGACCCTCTTCAGGAAACGCTCCAGGTACCTTTGCTTGAACTCTTCCATGTCTTCCAATCCTACTGTATTACGGTGGATTGGGCCGATCGAGACAACCTTTTATTAAAAGGGACAACGCATTGATCATGATCGCAATCGTCCAATTTTTGTTTNGCATTGATCATGATCGCAATCGTCCAATTTTTTTTTTTCTTTTTGGTGATAATAATTATCTTAAATTACCTTGGGGGTGTATGCCGATGGGTTTATAATGCGGATGTGCTTGGGAACTCTGTAGATGCAGGGATTGAGATTGAGAGGACACAATTTGTTCATTTCTTCCTCGAGGGAAGTTACCGTAGCCAGCAATGGAACTTTCGCATTTTCCTTTTCCATATCAATTCTGATCTCCGGCGATGGGACTTTTGATTCCATATGTATGTTTGTCGTATATCTTGACCCAAAAAATTTTTTAATAAAAGAAATGGCGACGAGCTGGAGTTAGATTCTTAAATAACAAGGAAATTATGTACTGTATTTCAAAGAATTCTATAATATTTTCTAAATTTATTTGTATCGAATTATAAATTTACTGTTTGATCAGAATAGTCGATGATAATCATTCTAAGTTTTAAGTAGTATCCTACATAGTACAAGCTCGAAAGACCACATAAGCTCATCCCCCAACTTAATTAGCTAGTTTCACACTTTTACGAGCCCTGGAGATGCACGTTGGTATGCGAATATACATAGTAAATAATAAGATGTGCCTTTGTCGGACAAAATTAATATATTAAATATCAGAATCTCCCCAGATATCTTCGAGGGAGATTGCCTCTTTGAATTGGAATTGAAAATTACCCTAATTTGACTTGGATGAGGTCCGAAGGAAAGAGAAAAAAACACTCGGGTATCAAGATCATGTTCAGATCTCCTTCATTGTTGAATTCTTCCCAATATCGTGAGGTCGAATTTTTCTGCCTTAATGCAAGACGCACTCAATTCAACATATTTGACGATTGTGGAGCATGGCTTTGCGTTCCTGGGTTCTGCAGGCTAGAACGCGCAGATTTCACTGGGTAATTTGCTATATATATTGTAAACCTTGTCAGCTGAGATAAAAAGGGAGAGGGCGAGGGAACAGGGATAGTAGCATTTGGCAGCAGGCCGTGAGGCACAAGACAAGCCAAGGAGAGAAGCCCCAGAGTAAAGTGAAGTGAAAAAGAGAGAGAAATAACAGAAACAAACGACAAGCAGACTTCTCTGCCTTTCTCCATCGCGTTCCAAAAAAGTGAGAAGAAGAAAAATGGCAGCTGTAACACATTTCTGGTATTGTCTTATATAATTTGTTACGTATTCTTCCCATCCAGAGGCAGATCAGGCCACATTTATTGGAAGAATATCTGGTATTCCTACTTAGAAGCTAATGAATCCTGAGTACTTCAAAGGTATTTGGTTTTGGCCGACGACCGACCCACATTTAGCCCTGAATATTTCCTCCCTCCCTATCCATTATACATATATATATATACATTTAAATCCTACAATTGGGACGACCCCGATAGAAGAAGCACTGGAGCAAAAGTGGTGTGACTCGCAGCTCCTTAAAAATGTTTTTCTGACATGGGCTGTACCACCACACAACATCTATGAAGCGATGAAGGGTTTATTATTATTATTATTATTTTTAATTCAATTCAAGTTTTAGTTGGTAGAAATACCGCATTAGTATCATCATGTGATAAGATGGGTGCATAAAACAATTTTCTCTATGTAAAATGTCTTGGGAATGCTGAGCTCATGTAAATTTGTATGCTGCCGAAAATGAAATTTAAAACTTTTTGTTATTAATGATTCATTGATCTCACCGAATATGATCCAAAGTTACCTTCATCGTGGGTTTTAAGATTTACCTGTAAGGACTCTGAGTAGGTCTTTGCAGTATGATAGTGGACGGATCCAATGTGGAGGTCTGCAGTGATCCTCCGATGAGACGGTAGCCGTAATTGCACTGACTACATGAACTTATGCGGTCCAACTCCTCTGTGAGAATTTGGTACTCCTTGGCTATGCGATGCCTCCCCTTTTAAAGCCTCTCCTATCTCAACTTTTGTCATGTAAGAGACGGTTCCTTTTATATTCTTTGCTTCAGCTCATGATATTTTATTGTCCCTTTCTTGAGCAACGTGGAAAGATAAAATGCCAAAAAGCGAAAGTAAAGTCATGAGAATCCAATGCACTGAAAACGTGATACATGTTCAAATCTTTAAAAGTAGTAACTCATTCACGATCCTGTCGCGAATCTAATACGCACAAAAGGTCTAGTCACCAAAGCCTCTCTAGAGTGTTCTAAGTTGAGCATACCTGGCAATTCGGGGCGGTCCAGATGATAACGGCCCAGATTCTACGGATGGTTGCTTCGTAATTTAGCCCGCTCGGGCCATCCCAATTTGAGTAGAGTTTGGGCTTGGGGCTGAATTTCTAGGCGGTATAATTGATGGATTGATTCTTCTTCTTCTTTTTTACCCTAACCGTAAAAGACAAAAACCACTGAAGTAAAATTATAGTTATAATTATTTTTGACATGCATGACCGATTTTTTCAATTTCTATCAGAATTTTCTTTTTTATTTAAAAATATTTTCATGCCGTCCGGAATTTACCTTCGGCCCAAAAATCCGGTCAAAGCACAATATTTTTGCCAGCCCGGCGAGGGGAGGATGGGTGGGGAGAAATGAGGTATCAAAATGGTGGCGCTGCTCGAACGCCGACAAATTTCTGAATATGGTCTCTGTCACGTCACCCATGAAGAAGTGAGGGATCTTGAGGATCCATCGCTGGCGATCCAACTTTATGTCGAGGAGATGGGTACTCTCTGCGTTCTTGGTAAGTCTTACTGCAGATTGGTGGAGCTCTATGATGGTGGGTACAGGGACACCCAAGTCAGTAATTTCACCGGCTTCCCTCGATGGAACTGACTTAGAACATAGTCCATCAATCTTAGAACATGATCTTTACCAAGAAAAATTGTGATCGACACCCACATATTTCGTGAGAGGAAGACTTATGTCCTCAATTGTAAATTTAAATTATTTAAAATTTGTTACGATAAAATTTTTATACTGTGTATAAGCTACTGTAGTGGGTCCAATAGTTAGTTAATCATGATATATCATTCTAATTAACTACTGTTAATCCCTCATGTCATAAGAGCATGTATTTTTTTTTAATTATACAGAGTTTTAATATCATTGAATTTATTATTTTCTTTACAGTACAGTATTGCAAATGTGTGATACACATGATCTTGTTCCTGACAATGCCATTTTCCATTTTGTATTGTGTCACTTTTCTGAATCTGCTTTTTGTAAAATTTGTCATTTGGATATACAGACACCAAAGATGCTGTTGCTAAAATGATCCACAACCTTATCGTAATTCTTATTGTGAAAATTTTCTAGCAATCATATCTTTCCCATCCTTACCGTGATTCACATGTGGCCTCTTCCACTTTCTCCGCTTGCATTCACAGAAAGCACAGTAACTCTTGGGAAGGTTTGCATCTACTATATTGAATAAGAACTATAACGTAAAATATGCTTCACAAATTATTATGAGAGGACACTTGAATTGAAATTGGAGATTTAAGATGTAAAACTCAAACTCAAACTCAAAGGAGGTTTTTTTTTAAAAAAAATAATAATAATTCAATGTTTTAAAATAAACCTTTTTGTGATATAATTAGCTGATTAAATTAAATATTGTATTAATTTCAAGAAAATATTGAAATAGTTATTAAAATATAATTATTTGTATATAATTAATCAATTTAAAAAAATTATCTATTAAGTTTTCTTTGTTGTGAATATTTTTTCTCACTTTTGGTTGGCACGATTTTTCATGGCTCGATATATCTGGCGGCTTGTAAATTCCAACCCAAATATTATTTTTTTCATGATGTATCCAAATTGTGCCTTTAGGCTGGGCCAATTTTTGACTTGTCTAACAGGGGTATTGTAATTTAAACTTGATATTAGAGAAAATTTTCATAATGATTGTGTGTTAGAAAAAATAAAATTCGTGGAGTCATTTAGTCTCGTTAACAATAAACTCACGATATTGAACCTTGACACTTAGATTTTGACACAAACCCAGGTAAATGCCATGTGTATACTGTTGTGAGTCAATATGGACAAACACAAACATACTCACTATCGATAACATTTTCATTTATATTATAGTATGTCACTCATGATGGTAAGAGCAACAATAACCCACAATCACAAGCCCACTTGGACTGATACAGTCACACAAACAATGAATGGTCCTTATCTACCTGTTGGATCTTCACTAGGACATCGGTGACAATGGGTAAGCTAGATACATAGGATATTCGATTGCCGTCTAAGGCTGAGAAGGAAGTACAAATGATTGATCATATGTCCAACTACTATTTGGAGATTATAGCATACGCCGTCTGTACGACAGTGAGCACGAGGAGGATGAACGCTGCAAAAACGGAAATGCCCGCCCATGGACTACTGAAGTAGTCTTGCCTCAGAGTGGCTTTCCACTTGTGCCATGGCACCTTATAGTACTTAACAAGCAACCTACATAGACCCTGAAAGTAGGGTGAAGAGGTCTTGCCCAAACCTTGGGCAATGTTGTTCATTATGTTTGCCGCTTGCATGCTGTCCCCTAGTGTGTTCTCAAGGACCCCGCTCTGCACTAGCAAATCTACATCGCTCGGTTCACTGATTAGCTGGTCTAGGAAATAGAAGTAGTCGGTGAACATTGTCTTGCCAATGTAGTGGCATTGCTCGAACGCCAATAGATTTCTAAATATGGTCTCGGTCGAGTCGCCCATATAAAAGTGAGGGATCTTGAGGATCCCTAGTTGGCGGTTGAACTTTATGTCAAGGAGATGGGTGCTGTTTGTGTTCTGGGTAAATCTAACTCCAGATTGGTGGAGCTTCGTGGCAGTGGGCACAGATACACCTAAGTTAAACTTTTTATGGGCTTCCCGTTGGCATCTCCTGATGCAACCGAGGACGAGATATCCTACTTTTTCAGGCAGCTGGCAGAAGATATTCCTTGATTCAGGTTCCGATACCAGAAAAAATGACTCATCAGGAGCGGATATGTGCCCAGAGCTAGGAGGGGATACAGGAAGACACGTGGTTTTGTCCTCCAATGCTGCGGGATGCATTGATTCGCGAGGCGATAGGTGACATGTCCAGAGACAGTCAAGGAGATGCGCCACCTTGGAGAAGCAAACCTTGTTGAAGTCATATTCACTAGTTCCGATGTCTTTCCTCCAATTGACGAAGTAGCAGACAAGCTCCATGAACAAATTCAATCCTTTATCTGGTGGAGGTCTGGTAGAAATATCTCTGGCTGAGGGGAAAACATGAAAAAGTTTCAGGAACAGCTTGTTGGACAATGAAATGCAGTCGACACAAACTCAACCGGAAAAAGACAAACAGGCTACCGAGACAATTATTTTCCCAATTTCAAAATGTGCTGAGAAAACGCCTTAGTATTATATACATCGCAATAAAAAATATAAAATTTACCTATCTTTTCTTGCATAGTTATTAATTAAAAGTTGATATGTCTAACACAAAGGGATACTTATAAGGCTACCTGGTTTAGTAATGTGCGGCTCGGCGTATCTGAATATTGGCCGGGGCATGCTGGCAGACCATTGTAGCTTGTCTTGGTTGGCCAAGTCCGATGAGGTGTTGGATTTTATTTCTTTTGACTCGTTTGAAGCATCCTCTAAGTTCAATATGCCTGGTTTCGTTTGTCCCTCCCCTTTGGAAGCATCCTTTAGGTCCTCCAGATTGTCACTTCTTATTGAAGACGTTGGTAGCTGAGCAAACAGAGTCTCTTTGTCTAAGTTGAAGAGATCCTCGAGCATAAACAGTGGGATTTGGTTCTCCAGCAACATCAGGTCCTCCATCACATTCATTAACAAGTAAGGCCTGTTAAAGATCCTGCAGCTGTCATTAGCCTTATAGCGCATCCTGACCAGCATCTCATATACAAAAGCAGAGTCGATCATCATGATCTTCACAAACACAATGCTCGTGTAGTTGATAGTGTCCGCATAACACTCACGCAGTCTTCCCTCCCTATCCTTCACAAAATCAGCATAGTCTTCCAAGCTAATTTTGACCCTCTCCAGGAAATGCTGCATGTACCTCTGCTTGTGCTCTTCCATGGCTTCTAAACCGTCTCTTTCATGGTGAATCGGGCCGATTGCAACTACCTGTTATTTTACAGGACAGTAAACTATGAACCACAAGAAAGGGCCACTATTTGTCGTCTAATGATGTTTAGACTGAACCAAACAGATAACGGTTGGATCAGAGACTCAATCCAACAGTCGAAACAACATCCCAAATTAGCTGGCTCAAACCATCATTTTCGTTCACCAATTCATTCGCATTGGACTTGTTCCACTCGAACCCTATATTTTACCCACAAAAAATGGTACAGATAACAAATTGTTCCTAGATTTGTACTGTCTGAAAAATCTATTGACGGACGAAACCTTTCGTGGGTAGCTCTTTATTATCAATTGTTTATGGGGATGGTATAGGTATTACTTCTTCATGCTTTGATCATATGCTTCAAATTGAAAAGCATGCGACAGTCAACTTTCAATTTTATCTATTTTTTTTTCTAGTGACCTAGAAATTATAACAATGTATAGTAGAAAACTCAATGAAACACTAAAGGCCTGCTGTAATTTCAATAATAATGATAGGAAAATAAATATTATTGGAATTTTTTTTATAATAACAAGTATAAAAATAGTATAATTTGATCACCTTAGGAGTGTATGCAGCTGGGTTTTTAATGTGGAGCTGCTTGGGAACTCTGTAGATGCAGTGATTGGGGGTGAGAGGAGACAGCTTATTCAATCCTTCTCTTAGGGAAGTAACCATCGTCTTCAGTGGAACTTCTGTGTTTTCCTTCTCAATGTATATTGAAGCCTCCAGCAATGGAACTTCTGCTCCCATCTGTTTGTAGGATCAGTTGACCTTTAAAAGAAATTTTCTGGGACCTCAATATCTTGATTATGCGCAGGGAATAGGATTTCTCCTTTTTGGGCGATGGAATGCTCTTATCTTGAGGGATAAAGAATGAAAATTTTCCGTATAAAGACACACATGAAGGTAGTCCAACACCCCGATTTCATTTTCAGTGTCAACTTTTGAACAAGTTAAACACGTTTTGGATTCATTTTATATTAAATAATTATGTGGTAAATATAAATAGTTTGTTTGACCATGAACTTTACCTGAAATTCCCACATCTATTATAAACTAAAATTTTTTTGCAAGAATAATCATTAACTTTCATTTTTACTCCGAATTTTCCATATTAGACATTTTTTGTCCAAGACATTAAAGGAACGACTAATTACTGTTTATTATGCTAAAATTGATAGTTTTGCCCTCATTAGTGCAATATGATACGAATATCCCTTCATTGGGCACCGAGATGGAAGTAAGGAAGAAGAGGAAAAGCTAAGGATGGAATAAGAGGAGTTTTTTTGGGGGGGGGGGGGCGGGGGAGTATGGGGGGCCTGGATGGGTTTGAGGCCCTTCTTTGCATGTTGATAATTTGTCTACCTTCTTTTTTGATAGTGAGAGTAACTACTAGACATCTCTATCGAGGATTTTAACACTAAACCTGTCGAAACGCTGGATTGGGCCGATTGAGACAACCTTTTATTAAAAGGGACAACGCATTGATCATGATCGCAATCGTCCAATTTTTGTTTTTTTGGTGATAATAATTATCTTAAATTACCTTGGGGGTGTATGCCGATGGGTTTATAATGCGGATGTGCTTGGGAACTCTGTAGATGCAGGGATTGAGATTGAGAGGATACAATTTGTTCATTTCTTCCTCGAGGGAAGTTACCGTCGCCAGCAATGGAACTTTCGCATTTTCCTTTTCCATATCAATTCTGATCTCCGGCGATGGGACTTTTGATTCCATATGTATGTTTGTCGTATATCTTGACCCAAAAAATTTTTTAATAAAAGAAATGGCGACGAGCTGGAGTTAGATTCTTAAATAACAAGGAAATTATGTACTGTATTTCAAAGAATTCTATAATATTTTCTAAATTTATTTGTATCGAATTATAAATTTACTGTTTGATCAGAATAGTCGATGATAATCATTCTAAGTTTTAAGTAGTATCCTACATAGTACAAGCTCGAAAGACCACATAAGCTCATCCCCCAACTTAATTAGCTAGTTTCACACTTTTACGAGCCCTGGAGATGCACGTTGGTATGCGAATATACATAGTAAATAATAAGATGTGCCTTTGTCGGACAAAATTAATATATTAAATATCAGAATCAAACAACAAGCAGACTTCTCTGTCTTTCTCCATCGCGTTCCAAAAAAGTGAGAAGAAGAAAAATGGCAGCTGTAACACATTTCTGGTATTGTCTTATGTAATTTGTTACGTATTCTTCCCATCCAGAGGCAGATCAGGCCACACTACGGAAGAATATCTTGCATTCCTACTCAGAAGCTAATGAATCCTGAGTACTTCAAAGTTGTTTGGTTTTGGCCGACGATCGACCCACACTTAGGTCTTAATATTTCCTCCCTCCCTATCTATTATACATACATACATATATATTATATATATATTCAAATCCTACAATTGGGCGACCCCGATAGAGGAAGCACTGGAGCAAAAGTGGTGTGACTCGCAGCTCCTTAAAAATGTTTTTCCGACATGGGCTGTACCGCCACACAACACGACGAAGGGGTTCATTATTATTATTTTTAATTCAATCCGAGTTTCAGTTAGTGGTATTCATGTTAGTATCATCATGTGATAAGATGATTATATAAAATAACTTAAAATGTCTTGGGAATGCTGAGCTCATGTAACTTTATATGCCGCCAAAAATGAAATTTAAAAATTTTTGTTATTAATGATTGATTGATCTCACCAAATATGATCCAAAATTACCTTCATGGGGGTTTTAAGATTTACCTGGAAGGACTCCGATTAGGCCTTTACTGTATGATAGTAGATGGATCCATGTGGGGGTCTGCAGTGACCCTCCGATGAGACGGTTGCCATAATTGCACTGGCTACACGAACTTACGCCTCTATGAGAATTTGGTACTCCTTGGCTATGCGATGCCTCCCCTTTTAAAGCCTCTCCTATCTCAACTTTTGTCATGTAAGAGACGGTTCCTTTTATATTCTTTGCTTGAGCTCATGATATTTTATTGTCCCTTTCTTGAGCAAATTGAAGAGATAAAATGCCAAAAAGCAAAAGTAAATTCATGAGAATCCAATGTACTGACAACGTGATACATGTTAAAATCTTTAAAAGTAGTAACTCATTCACGATCCTGTTGCGAATCTAATACCCACAAAAGGTCTAGTCACCAAAGCCTCTCTAGAGTGTTCTAAGTTGAGCATACCTGGCAATTCGAGTCGGGCCAGATGATAACAGCCCAGATCTTAGGGATGGTTGCTTCATAATTTAGCCCGCTCGGACCATCCCAATTTAAGTAGAGTTTGGTCTTGGGGCTGAATTTCTAGGTGGTATAATTGATGGATTGATTCTTCTCTTTTTTTTTTACCCTAATCGTAAAAAAAACTACTGAAATAAATTTTAAATTATAATTATTTTTGACATGTGTGACCGATTTTTTCAATTTTTATCAGGATTCTCTTTTTTATTTAAAAATACTTTCATGCCATCCGGAATTTACCTTTGACCCAAAAACCTGGTCAAAGCACAGTTTTTTTGCCAGCCCGGCGAGGAGAGCATGAGTGGAGGAATGAGGTATCAAAATGGTGGTGCTGCTCGAACGCCGACAGATATCTGAATATGGTCCCTGTCATGTCGCCCATGATGAAGTGAGGGATCTTGAGGATCCATCGCTGGCGATCCAACTTTATGTCGTGGAGATGGGTAATCTCTGCGTTCTTGGTAAATCTTGCTCCAGATTGGTGGAGCTCTATGATGGTGCGAACAGGGACACCCAAGTCAGTAATTTCACCAGCTTCCCTCGATGGAACTGACTTAGAACATAGTCCATCAATCTTAGAAAATGATCTTTACCAAGAAAAAGTGTGATCGGCACCCACATGTTTCGCATAAGGAAGACTTATGAACTCCATTGTAAATTTAAATTATTTAAAATTTGTTACGATAAAATTTTTATATTGTGTATAAGCTATTGCAGGGGTTCAATAGTTAGTTAATCATGATATATCCTTCTAATTAACTACTGTTAATCCCTCATGTCATAAGAGCATGTATATTTTTTTAATTATACATAGTTCTGATATTATTGAATTTATTATTTCCTTTACAGTAAGTACAGTATCGCAAATATGTGATGAACATGATCTTGTTCCTGACAGTGCCATTTTCCATTTTGTATTGTGTCACTTTTTTTATTCTGCTTTCTGTAAAAGTTGTCATTTGGATATACAGACATCAACCATGCTGTTGCTAAAATGATCCACAACCTTCTCGTAATTCTTATTGTCAAAATTTTCAAGCAATCATATCTTTCCCATCCTTCCTGTGATTCACATATGGTCTCTTCCACTTTCTCCGCTTGCATTCACAGAAAGCACAATAACTCTTGGGAACGTTTCGATCTACTATATTGAATAAGAACTATAAGGTAAAATATACTTCACAAAATATTATGAGAGGACACTTGAATTGAAATTTGAGATTTAAGATGTAAAACTCAAACTCAAATGAGTTTTTTTTAATTTAGATAATTCAATATTCTAAAATAATCTTTTTGTGATATAATTAACTTATTAAATTAAATATTGTATTAATTTGAAGGAAANTAAAATATTATCTATTAAGTTATTTTTTTGTTGTGAATATTTTTTCTTATTTTTGATTGGCACAATTTTTCATGGCTTGATATATTTGGCAACTTGAAAATTCAAACCGAGATACTATTTTTTTATGACATGTCCAAACTGTGCTTTTAGTCTGGGCCAATTTTTGACTTGTCTAACAGGGATATTGTAATTTAAACTTGATACTCACTTAGAAAAAATTAAGTTCATGGAGTCATTTAGTCTCGTTAACAATAAATTCACAATATTGAACCTTGACACTTAGATTTTAACATAAACCCGGGTAAATGCCATGTGTATACTGTTGGGAGTCAATATGGACAAACACAAACATACTATCGGTAACATTCTCATTTATATTATAGTATGTCACTCATGATAGTAAGAGCAACAATAACCCACAATCACAAGCCCACTTGGACTGATACAGTCACACAAACAACGAATGTTCCTTCAGCCAGGTAGCTTTATAAGCATCCCTATAGGTTCTACGTATTGATGACAGTCAACTAAGAAATATGTAAGAAGAAGTTAGGTATATTTAGTTCGTTGGTGGAGATATATAAACACTGTAGTACGACAGTAATTATTTTTCTCCAGCACATGTTGAAATTGGTGGGATGACTGTCTCGAAAGTGTATTTGTCCTTCCCAAGTTTAGAGTCTTGTGTCGACTGCATTTCTAGTCCAATAAGCAGTTCCTGAAACTGATTCGTATTTGTCTTTCAGCCCAAGTTGCTTTAAGAAGCCCTTCACCTGAAGCTGAGGCGGTTTCATTCATGGACCTTGTACGCAAATTCATTAACTGGAGGCCTGAGATCGGAACTCGTGGGCTTGACTCCAGCAGGGTTTGTTCCTATGAGGTGGTGCATCTCCTTGATTGTCTTCGGATATGTCACCTATCTACTGGTGCCCTACCATCGGTGGCCAAAACCTTGTCCCTCAGTAGCCTGATAAGCAGATGCCTTCGACCAGTTTCTAAGCCAGAATCAGATCCATCTCCAAAAGCCGAGGAAACTTCTCACTTGCTTCTCTCTGTACCCACAATCACAGAGCTCCAGCAATCTGGAGTCACAATTGCTGAGAACACCGATAGCACCCACCTCCTCAACATCGAGTTCGATCGCCAGCAAGGGATCTCCCTCACTTCTTCATGGGTGACTCGACCGAGACTGTATTCAGAAATCTACTAGCATTTGAGCAGTGCTACTACGAGGACAATCTATGGTTCACCGACTACTTCAGTCTCTTTGACGAGCTCATCAACAACCCGAACGACGTGGATTTTCCCGAGAACGCCATTTTGATGATCTGCGCACGGCGTGGACTAAGTACTATAAGGAGCCATGGCACAAGTGGAGAGCGACACTGAGGCAAGACTACTTCAATAATCCATGGGCGGTCAATTCAGTAATTGCAGCTACTATGCTCCTCGTGCTGACTATCGTACAGACGGTCTATGCTATAATATCCAAGTAGAAGTTCGATCATACGTATGCTTTAGTACTCCACCCTATTTAAGATGGGGATCCTATGTGCAATAAATCTTGCTTACCTATTGCAATCAATGTCTTGGTCAGTAGATAAGGAACTTTTATTTTGGGTGCGGCTGTATGGAAATATTGTAGATGCTGAATGTGCTTATTATGTATTTTCCGTATGGACTCCCATAAATTATAATTTGATTTCAAGGGTTCAATCAACTTATTTCATGAAAACTTACCCTAGCGTAACCTGTGATCATCATAAAATTTATTGCTGCTAATTGTTAAGTGAACAGTACAACATTGATGTGAATTAAATTGAAATCCCCAGTTATGTACCTTTATCGATTTGTTATCTCATAATAACTTTGTGAACCATATTTGGTACTATAATTCTTATATAAGTATCCTAAAGTTAACTTACTTTATATTTGCATATGTATCAGAGTGCGTATCTTAAAATCAATTTAGTGGGAACATGGATTAATGACAAGAAGGTCATATCTCTATATTTATGACAAAAGTGTACTGATAGTATCCGATTTTTTAGAGTTAAATTCTAAAAATTTTATTCTTTTAACTTAAATCCTCATCGTTATAAGAATAGTTAAATCACACTAATGCAAACATGACATGATATAAGGAATTTTCTAGTGGTTATATTTATCACATGATGTCAAAACAACAATTTATTATCAAGTATAAAATAAATGTTAATTATTGGAGTAATTTGTCATGATTACTAGTAAGTAGTTAATACATTAATTTCATTGATCCTTTCTTATAATATGAACGTGAAATGGGTTGATTTGATTATATTTTCTCGTGGGTTGCTCTCCAAATATTTTGATTAATATCAACGTGAAATGGGCGTCTTATCCATTCATGAGGGGCAACACTAACCATTAAACTCATCAGCTTTAAAAAGTGAACTATTTAACATCTCTCTTGTAATTAATCGCTTGTAAATGAAAGAACATTTAATATTAAAAACATTTTATATTTTAATTGATCAATTTAACTCAAACCTAAAATAATCCGAAAATTTTAACTTCTAGACATGGGAGGCTATGAATGAAAAATAAAATCAACATCAATGAAAGACCAAAGAGGAGGCGACAAAGCCTGGAAATATACTCTCTTGCTGTCACATTAGTAGTAGTCGTTTCATCTGTTGGTCGAGGTCACGAACTCCATCCAAGGTTTGATTCTCTGCCTGTGTTCCAATTTTGATATTCTTTAGATATACTTTTGAAATTGTTGGGGGGAACATTGTGAATTCAATAAAATCAACAATTCAACGAATAAAAAATCTTTTCTTTCAATGCAATCTGACATGATTGAATAAAATTAAAATATAAAAAAAACAGTAAAAATATAGAAAACTCAAAATCATGGGACCAGGGCTAGGATTAACCTTCCAATGGAGATTGTGACAGTTTTTCATTAAGATAACACTCTTGAATTAAGTTTAATTTAAGAAACACGATCTTTGAATTACCTAAATCTTCACTTATACAAACAGTTCACAATAGTCACAAGAAATGACAGTTGTAGGTTGCTGTCAAAACTTCCTCCCTATGGGAGTTGGGTTGCCCTCAAACTGTGGATCCGAGGAACAGTGCTCTATTGCTTCTCCATTTTGCTGTTATGTTGTTCCTTTTTCCCATTTTTACAAATTCTCAACTGAGTCCTATGTTTTTGGATACTACATGCCGTTGCAATGTGTGGCTCTCCTTCATGGTTCTATCTTGCAATTATCTTGGTCTCTCATGATTCCCATTGTGAGAGGCTCTCTAATAATGAGTTTTCTCATTGATTTTTGTCTTCTATCATTGTTGTGAGAAGCTTTCCTATCACGAATTTTCTTGTGGATCTCTATCTCGTCCCATGATTCATTGCCAGAGTATATATTTTCATGGCTCTATGCTCGTGGATCTCCTATTCTCATCATGAAATGTCTATGATCTCCCACATGTGTTTGCGGAGGAGTAATAGCATATGAGCTAGCATGATCGATATGATCCCTCAATCACCTCCCTAATTGTAGAAAATTTGTACCATAAATTGTATTATCAATACTTGCTATGTATAGCTGAAAACTTTACTTGTAATCATGTATTCATTTCTATATAATATACACACCACAATGAGTATGAGTGTGTTGATTCCTACAGCTTTTGTATTCTTAATCATTAATGCATATGATATATATGCTCTAATCTCTAAATGGTATTTGGACATACGATCAATCATGCGGACATTCTACTTAGCTATAGGATGGTAATTGAGTATTCGATGCAGTTACATTACCTGTTGTCACTTGTGGCCTAGTCAAGATCCAACAAGTAGATTAGGAATGTTGTTGTATGTGTGATTGCAATCCTAGATGCGCTTATGATTGTGGGTTATTGTTGCTCTTTACTATAATATAAGTGAAAGTGTTATCAGTGGTGAATGTGTGTGTGTTTTGTTCATATTGACTCCGAACAGTGGACACTTCAGACACTTCATTGGTATTTATCGGGTGTGTATGTCAAAATGTAACTTTCAAGATCCAATATCACCGAGTTTATAATTAATGAGACTTAATGATTTCATGAATTTGAATTTATGTAACATATATATAGAGAATTTGAAACCTATCCTCCGTATTGTAGAATGTCATTGTAAAAAAAGCCATTTCCTATATATAATTCACACCGTCCATTTTGAATGCCGGCTTTGGAAAGTTTCGAAGTCTCAATCAATGAAAACATGTAAAAGAGATGTTGAACAAAAAAACTCAATAAAAAATCGCCGACCTTCACGACAACAAGGATTTAGGTAAGCTAATGAAACAAACAACCATGATCTAGGATGAAAAAGGTAATAGAATCCTTGTAATATGACTAATATTTACGTGCAAGTGCAGTTGATCACATATCAAGGAGGTAAGTGAAGTCATAAAGCAATTAGGGAAAAAGAGTAAGTTGAAGTAAATAAAATGTATTCATATTTCATGAGTAATTTGTGATATCTTATAATTGATCCCTATAACATGCATAATCCTCCCCATTTAGGATGTTCAAGGACCGAGTTTCAATTTATGTTGCAATATGGGGTTCAAATCCATTGCAAAAATCCCTGCTGGAAGACCATCTAAAGTACCACATCACTTGGTCAGCTGGAACCAATCTGCAGAAGTACAAGTGAGGACTAGATTAATATTTTAGTCCTTAGATTTGCGAGGGGTCAATATATATATTGGTTGATAAGTCGATGTATTTCATTCATAACTGCACAAAATTTACATGAAGACTACATCCACACTCTTCAATTCAGTTCTGGGATCAAAAGAAATCGGAGATTAGGAGGTAGGTTTGCCACTAGGGGTCAGCAACGAACTTATGCGCATCCTGGTAGAGCTCATTATCCAACCTATTAGCAACCTTGGAGTAAGTTGGAGCTTTCATAAACAATTTATGGTTTTTATAGCTCTACAACTTTCATAAATGTCTGATGTAAAAGGTAGCCTATACACAGTGGCGTGGATGCCACTCCGAGCAGCCCAATTCAACTCAAAATGCCAATCTCCTGATGGCTGAGATATTTGAATCTTCGCAAGTATAGAGCTCCAGATGGGGCATGTGTAGCTGCAGGAGAAGAACAGATGATCATGAGATTATGGACCGAGTCCACATACGTCGCAGTGGACAGGAATAGCTAAGGTCCATTAGGACATTTTGCTTTTTGTATCCATTCGGTCTAAAATAGCTGGCCAATTGACGAACGAATAATTAATTAATTGATAGTAAAACTAATTCCAGCACTCAAATGTTAAGTGTTTATATGTCTCATTTGCTTTCCACTTCACAATCTTAGGATGCTGTTCATACATCATGCCAACGTAATTGATGATGACACTCCAAGCTGGGGTCACGTTTCACACTATCACAGTGGAAGGAAAATGCAGCTCCATAATAATAATAAAAAATCTATATACAATTACATAAGTCAACTCTTTTGCAATCATGTCACGTAGTCACCTAGCATTAAGGATAACTTTGACTTCAAACTTGTTAATAGTAGAGTTTATTTTGAGGAAAATTAATGGGTTGTCTAAATTTGAATTTATATTAATTAAAATTGATTAAAAATCTCAATATTAGATAGTTTATACTGATAAATTAAGTAGTCTTTTGAATTTTAAAAAAATGAGTCCTATATTCTCAAGTCGTATTTGGAAAGTATTAGTCCGATAAATTAATTACACAATGAATGAACTTTTCCCTTATGGTGCAATGGATCTACGATCAAATGAAATGATAGACACAAGATTTTTATGTGAAAAATCCCAGTATGGTAAAAAAATTATAGGACCAAGCTTAGAATCAACTTCCCATTATTCAATAGAAATTACAAAAATCCTTGGATCAATTGCAACTCAAGTGATATCTCTCTTAGATTACCAAAATTTGTCACCCAGAAAGGTGGTTCACAAAACTCACTTAAGATAATACTTACAAAGTTCTTATTCTGATCTCCACATTTAGAATTTCGTTCCAATCGGAGTCATTTGCCCTTTTGGATTAAGGTTTGATCTCATATTATGCTCATAAAACTGCTCTGTTGCTCTTCTGTGTTACTGCTTTGTTTTTGTCCTTAAAAAAGTAATTAAATCAGAGCGGGGGGGG
>CXYZ01023140.1:10341-21726 GCA_900006705.1 Sonneratia caseolaris
GGGGGTGGGGGGAGTAAATATGCAAGGTGCTCTTCAGTGATCTTATCTAGACTGCTTTAGTTTTGTCCAGTTCCTTTCCAAGTGATGGTTGCTCTACATTTGTCTAAGCTATAAAGGACAAAATGGTTAAGTAGTTGCCAGACATATTGCGTATCCTTGTGTCTTTGATGCTAACTGAATAGAAATAATGTTGTATTGATGCCTTGAACTCATGCTAAAAGTTGGTTTTACTGTATCACACCGGCTTACCTTTAACATAAGATAATGTTACATGTTGAATTTTTAGTTTCTTGGAAGAATGTTGAACTTGTTTGTTACTTTACATTGAATTGATGGGTTAAAAAGTGATATCTACTTTTGATGGTGCATGAATGCAGATCGTGGGTATTATTCAGTGGAGACAGTCACACTTCTAGTTGCTCTGAAAGTACGTTATAGAGATAGAATAACAATTCTTAGAGGAAATCATGAGAGCCGGCAAATAACTCAAGTGTAAGACTCTGCTCAGGCCTTTGTGTGCATCCTCGATTCTAGATACTTGAAATTATAAGGCTTTATACTTCAAAATCAAGCACGTGAACTATATATTGATTAAACTGTGTTGTGGAAGCCTGCCAGTTTCAAAGCTGATTGAGACTCACCCATTGGAATTGAAAGCATGTCACTAAATTATAATCCATATTGTCCCCTTTGTATCTATTAGTGCACTTTGCATGTGTTGACACATGTCAGTGTCAAAATCCCGTACATGTAGTCTGATATCTGTAAACATTGGTTGTTCATTTCAGGTATGGTTTTTATGATGAATGTCTGAGAAAATATGGAAATGCCAATGTCTGGAAATACTTCACGGATCTGTTTGATTATCTGCCCCTGACTGCGCTGATTGAAAGCCAGGTTCAAAACATAATAACTGAACTTTTATCAACACCTTTCTTGTTACTTATTTCTTGCTGATGCACGACGCCATGCTGTAGATTTTCTGTTTGCATGGAGGTCTTTCACCGTCTTTGGACACGTTAGACAACATTCGGGCATTGGACCGAATTCAGGAGGTATGTTTGGGATTTCTTAATTGGCATCTTATGCAATCAGGATGAAAGCACTAACTGAATATGCTTTTGTGACATAGCTCCTCGTATAATGTCACTGATATCTTTGATGCTTGAAAGAGAAAACAGAGGATTGCTCCATGGTGTTTATTCTTTGTTCTAATGCATGAACAGTTGAAAATTTTCCGTGACTGCTTATGAAGAACATTCGGTTTCTTGTTTAGTTAATTACAACCTAAAATATCAAAAGTACCATTTGTGAAATTGTAACTTGTAGCCTTACTTGATACATGCATTACTCCATAGAAAGAAAGTGAATGTTCTCTCCTTTTTGTAAGTGTTTCTTGTTGATATTCCTCCTATCGACTGTCCGTGAACTTAATGGAATATCTTTTCATGTTATCTAACTTTGTTGAGGATGGAGTAGGTCCCACATGAAGGGCCGATGTGCGATCTCTTGTGGTCCGATCCAGACGATCGTTGTGGGTGGGGAATATCTCCACGAGGTGCTGGGTATACATTTGGACAGGATATTGCTGCCCACTTCAATCACACCAATGGTCTCACCTTAATCTCAAGAGCCCACCAGCTTGTCATGGAAGGTTACAACTGGTGTCAGGTCAGTGAATTTGGTACTCTGACCTAAAAGGTGGAAAAGAGAAATGTCGTAATAGGTCCAAAGGAAAATCACTTACATCTGGTACCCGGGACTTATCCCTTTTTACTGTTTTCTGGCTTATAGACTCTGAGTCTGAGGTAATAATGACTAATCAACTGCCCTGCTGATCTTAGGAGGATGGTTTTCCGAGAAAGCATGGAAATCTGCTTTTGCTTCTCTGCAAAACTTGAACAAAAATGAAAGCTAGTGCTGAATACACACACATTAAAAACATTGGAATTATTAATCAAAATCTATCAGATTCATCATACTGAGACTGACATATTGTTTCTATTTTCAGGAAAAGAATGTGGTGACGGTATTCAGTGCTCCAAATTATTGTTACCGGTGTGGGAACATGGCTGCGATACTAGAGATCGGTGAGAACATGGAGCAGAACTTCCTCCAGTTCGATCCTGCGCCTCGGCAAATTGAGCCCGACACCACACGCAAGACTCCTGACTATTTTTTGTAATCCCCACGTTTGTTTTGGCAGTTTGTAGTTTCAGTCCACTTTCTTCTGTAGATGTGTCTTATGAGAGGGGTGCTTATTGCTTGAGTCGACAATGATCTTCATAAGTTAACATTCTTTTCGTTTGAGCCGAGTCACAGCTGCTCTGCTTCGTGGATGTGTGAGTGGGGGAATGCGGGTGAAGGGCATTACTTTGATGGCCCTTTGTATCTGTTCTTGGCTAGTGGTAGCAGCGGTAACAGCGTCTCGCTTGTGTTCTGGGTGGACATTTTCAAGGTGGGACTAGGAGCTAGAGAAGGAAATGAAACCAAATTTTCTTTTCTTTTCTTTTCTTTTTATCAATAAAGAAGTTCAACAAATTCGACCTGGATGTGGAAGCTGAGCATCATTGTCAAACGTGCTTCCCCTGTCGACCAAATCATGAGCATAAATATTATCTTGCCTACAGTCCCAAGAGAATGCCCAATAAGTAAAATACTCAAAAACAACAGATCAAAAGTTCTTTGGAACACATGAATGATGAAAAGAACACATAGGACCATTTACTGTTTACTGCAATATACGCTATACGACTGACGAAGCCCGTGCTTCTGTGTGGCCTGGAGATTGGGCCTTTTCCCTTTTTCTTGTGTCGGCTGAGTATCTTCATACTGTGGTGGAAAGCCACTCCTGCCACAGGTGCTTCTTCCGATGTCCAGACAGCGTCAGTGAAAATGTGAACAGGTTCTTCCTCAGCTTCCACTGCTACACCTTCCTGCCCATGAAGGAAATATTTTGCGAACGGCTGAAAGGATTCTTCCTTCGTTGCTTAACCCAGCAATCGTGCATCCTCAGCTTGACCGGTCGGACAGAGCAGGTGGCAGCGACAGAAACAATCCAATATGAGCAATTCTTTCCAATTCCGAGCTGATCTCCGACTCTTGCTTAGTTCCTCCTTCACCCCCACCCCCCCATTCTTAAAAATGTTGTTGCTCTTACTATGTTCCATGGGAGAAATGCTGCCTGCCCATGAAACTCCATCTCAAGACCAATTTACCATCCAGTAGTGTACAACAAGGTTTCCCCCTTAAGTCCCATCTCATCCTGTCTTGATTCAATGGGTCGGGCAGTGTCTACAGATCTAATGCATGATGCTAAGGGATAGGCATTCAAGCAGAGATTCAGGCCATCCAAGGGGTCCTTCACTTGAAGTTGATTCAACATATCAGAAAAAAGGGATATCGAAGCTGACTGTTGAAGCTACCCTAAGTTATCAGTACAATTGGATGTACAGAGGAGTCGGTTACTTCCAAAACTTACGTAAAGAAACAATGAAAGGCCATCTATGAAAATAGATAAATAATTAAGATACTTGAGTTACTGATCAATCTATAATCATTTATCCGTTCCTTTCTTTCACTAACATGTAAATTATGCTTTCTACCTCAACACACAAGCCACTGTAACTTCTTATGCAAGATATAGATTATAGATAGCTTAGAGATCCAAGATCCAACACAAGCATTCACTAATGCTCATTCCAAATAAAAAGAAAAGAACTTCGTGAACAGCCTTTCAGTGGGTCATACAAGCACTTCGAAGATTTACCAGTTACATACACAATTCTCAAGGCAAGTCTTGGCTTTCTCCTCAAAACTTCTCAGATCCCAGATCTGAAGTTGCAGGTCCTGCTAAGTTCTCAAGAGTAGGGTTGCTCTGCCCATGGATCAGCACTCAGCAGCATTCCAATTTGCCACATCCCTGCCCTTCAAATGTACTGTATGGCTGCATGCCAAGCATAACTCACAATTGCAGCAGAAACTTCTATGCTTTCACAACCTACACAGAATGCAATCGCTTCATTTCCTGTGTGAATTATTTCAACTTTCGTCCAAGATATATATTTCTTTCCTAAAAAAATAGTTCTACCATATCATATATGCCACAGGTCTTTTTCTAACTCCAACACATTCAACATCAGTAGTCTCTCCTATTTGCTTAGAGATCCAATATCACATAAGGCATGACAATTTTGAGTGTAAAAGAAGCTGTATAAGTAAAAACAACCTTCAGGGACCTTACCTATTTCAGAGTCAAAATCTAGAATTCGTAGGGATCCTTGTCATTGCAACTCCTGGCATCATCGTAAAAGATCGCTTTTTTCTTAAGTAGATAAATGTACCACTTGCAAGTAACAGAAAGAAGGTGATTCCCTGTCCGGCAAAATTAAAAAAAATATCATATGTCAAGGTTCACTAATAGATGCCACAGGTGAAATCCTCACCCTCCCAAAATTCATGTAAGTGCATATGGTGAGTTGCAAGCATCGCTTTTAGTTTTATATTAACAATGCAAGACCCACCTCGAAACTGACCACAGATAATTTCTCCACATTTGCAGCTGGTATACAGCTTCTATAAGTGATGTAAGATTGTCGCTTGTCCTCCACCACAGATGAATCTTCCAACAAGGTTCTGCGAGTTACTGATGTAGTCCCTTCTCCTGAGTCATGCGGTAGAAGCAGCCCTGCTTTGTCCTGCAAGAGTTCGAGGGCCAGCCGGCCCTTCTCAGACTTCACTTTTGTACCATCAGTGAGTTCAACACATCTCAGAGGGATGCGATAGCCCGTCTCACTGCAACGGTACTCTTCTGACTTCTGCATTGATTTATAAGGAATAAAAGCAGTTTCAATCTCCAAACCTAAGGGTCAGGTGGAAGAAGGCAATTAAATATTCATAATATGAGAATTTATCTGGCGAAGTGGAAGTGCATGGTCTCAATAATAGGCCAGTTATCATGTGAACCTTGGTGCAAATATACGAAACTAACATTTCTAACCAATAAGCATATCGATCAGATAAAACACAGAAAAATTAGGTGGTCATCATCCCTTAAGAGTTAGTCTTACTTCAAAGATCTCTCACTGCCCTGTTTTTGACCAACTGCTAGAGAAAAACTATATGATTGACCGAGCATAAACAGGTAACATGTGCCGATTTCATCACCTAGATCTATCTAGGCAAGACACTTTCGTTCATCATCCAGAACAAGATTATCTCAGGCAATAACCACTTTGGAGAAATTCACAACTTGCAAATGTTCATAGCAACCCAACCCAGTGCGCGGAGCACAAGCAAGCAACCAAATTGAAATGTGATAAAAATAAAATAAAATGCACCGGAAATTTTGCAGAAATCTAAGGTGTACTGAGATAACGGGTCGAATAAACCTCCTCGGCACTGGATCAAATATGGTAATGACTTGGATAAGATGATGCAATAAAGCCAATATATAACTAAGTCAGCTCGCCGATCCACAGGACACAAAAACGTAGAAGAAGAATGAAAAAATAATATATTTTTCAAGGAATTCGAGAAACACTCAAAGGAAGAAAGAACCTTTTCCAAGTAGAGGCAGGGAACGCAGGCACCGGAAGGGGAGCAGTCGAAAGTGATGTTGCTTCCTTTCGGCGTCTCCTTAAAGCTCAGAAGGGCTCTGCGCTCAGGAATTGATCTGCGGACCAATCGTACGACGGATCGAATCAATTCGCATCGTAAAAGACCACAGACACCGCGAGAGGGAGGTGGGACGGTGACTTACTCTCGGAACCCTAGAGGGTGAGGTCGTGAAGAAGATGAGAACCAGGGGAAGGAGAGGAGGAAGAGAAGGCGCAGAGGAAGGAGCAGCCGCGTCTGCGAGCTCGTACGCTTCATCGTCTGGGATCTCTACCCACTTTCCTCCTTCCTCTCTGCAATCCTATTTCTCCTGTATTACATAATAATCTTATTTATCATATTCATGAATATGAACATGGGAGACCGAACCGTCGCCCGGGAATTTCCGGTTCAGTTATGGTTGAGAAGTTCGGTTGAGTCGACTCCACGTGCCCTTCGAGACTACTACCATCGTGCTCGACTGATGTGGAAAATGGTGTTTAAGTGCGGCCATTGATGCTGAGCTGTGGGACGTTCTTGCTGGTTTGGAGTTCGCTTGATCCTCGGGATTTCGTCACCTTATCCTTACAGTCAGATCTGGACCCATTGTGCCTACCATCACCCACCACCCCCGCAACCCGCCGCTGGTTCTCATGATTAGGAATCTCCGCTCAAGAGCTATGGTGGATTCACCATACCCACAGAGAAGGTAACTCGCCGGCACACACATGTTTGCACGATCGACGAGTCATCTCCTTTAAGGCACTCATTTTTATGGCTGTTCACCGATTGATATTAGATAGCTCGATTTAGACTTAAATGCTCATCCGTTAGACTGTCTAGGCAGTGATACTGTAAACGAAAGTTTTGATACAGCTTATACTGGAAGATGATGTCCTTGCATATCACCATTCGATGAAGGGATGTTCAACATGTCGACTATCTTACAGCTCCGTTCGTCACGATTACAAGAGTTTGTTGATTCACGTCGGAGTTACAATTTGGCAAGCCTCTAATCAAAATTTGAAAGTACATTGTGATGGTGTGCTGACAAATGAACAAATTGGAGAGACGAAAAGAAACAGAGTTTCTCAGTAAGTATATGAACAAATGAATCAATCTATACCCTGGCAGAATTACAGCTCTATGGCATCCCCGTTATCTAGCATTGCATCAGTAATCAATGCCATAAACTGAAAGATCGGGGGAAAGTGAGAAATCAGATACAAGAGGAGGAGCAAAAGAATGAAAAAGAATCGGCTTATCCATGCTCTTTCTCGGAGTCGTATAGGTGCGGCAATCTGCTGTTGTCCCGGGCAATGATCAGATTACACGTAATAGTCATTGTCTCGACGTCTCCCACGGAACTTTCCCAGTAGAGGAGTCTGCAAAATTAGCCAAAACGAAGTCTCTTAGCCTGGTATCCCAGACCTCGCAGAACCTCAGCCTCCAGTTGGGGGGCTCAATGGCCTCAGTCCCGAGCCCTGGAGCCCTGTCCTTCGACCCTGTGTTCTGATTCTCTTGCCAGTCAACTACATAGGACGAGACCCTCCTGTAGAATTTTGCCCTGAAAGCCTCCCAGACCTGGTACTTGTAGTGGTTGATCACGGCAACGCTCTCAGGGACGTTAAGATGGCGGAACCCTTCTTTTAGCCGGAAATGGTGGACCTCATTAAGGAGGGTGGTGTCCAGGGCATCTGGGCGGATGATCGATTTGTGGCGCTCGGGCTGCTGGAGGCGGCAAGTGTAGCCTGTAGTCACCCCTTGAAGCGGATGAGAGGTCAGGCCTGATGGCCCGAAGCTGTGACAGGCTGTTCGGATCTCTGCGACGGGGATGGAAGAGTATGAGGAGAAGTTGGCGACCAATGCCCTCAGTGAACCCCTGCCAGGGATCCTGAGCTTATTGCTGCGACGGCTTGGGAATGGGAAGTAGAAGAACTCGTCCACATCAAAGAACGCAACCCATCGACAATCCTCCCTTGCCTTCAGCACGCAGTGAGAGAATCCCGCTTCTTGGGTCTTGATCCAGGGCCAAATGTGGCGGCTCACGTTGTAATTCTCCAAATCGAGCTGCTCGATCACCTCCTTGATGTTGTCGTCGCTGTTGTTATCGTAAATGAACCACTTCTCTACTCCAAGCCAGGAATGGTACATGATCCACTCTCGCAGGGAAGAGGCTTGGTTCCACAACATCGTGCAGGCGCAAATCTCGTACTTCATCTTCTCTTCTCCTCCGACATTGGAATCCTTACCGGAGCTATAAATCTTCGCCACAGAAGGCATGGGAACGTGGACCGAGGACTTCCCAGCTCCGCTATGGAAGTTTGAGGGAACCCCGATGGTGACCCTGACTCCGTTGGCCTTGCTCGGGTTGCTATTGATGCTCCGCGGAAGGAGACAGCGGACCACCTCCTGTGCGGCTGAGATGGCCTCTGTCGTGAGGATCAGTCCGTCGTCTCTCTCCCAGCTGCCCAGCCCAAAGTGACAGCTGAACTGAGCTGGGTCGGATCTCCTGTGAGGACGGAGATTCAACCCCTTCGCAAACACAACCGCCGTGTCCCCATCCAGGGCCGCCTCATAAGCCAGTCTATGCCAGGAATGAACCGCCCGATCCGGCCTCTTGGAATGGTCAGCCGCCACATCACCCCGATGGCGCAGATCCGCGGCCACTGAATAGTTCGTCGGAGGGAGAGGGCATCTGAAGATCGACCGGAACTCATCGTAGGCATCCGCGGATAGCACAGGCAGTGCCGTCACGGCCTCCTGATTCCCGATCTCTTCGGTGGAGTGGTTCTGTAGATAGTAGACGCACTCGAATTTCTCGGAGCTGTAGATTCCGCGTGGAGAGCCGAGGAGGAGGAGCAAGTGGTCAGGGAACTGGACGCGGTCCTCGACGCGGAGGGGGGTAGAGAGGAGGCGGTGGTCGAGGGAGTTGCTGATGGCGAGGTCGGCGGAGGAGGAGGAAGAGGAGAGAAGGGAGAGAGTGGAGGAGCTACGGAGTGGGCGGAAGGCCACCGAGCTGACGAGGTACCGATCTGAGGAGACGAAGAGAAGGAAGACGAAGAACGAGAGGCCGAGCAACAAGGACCTGAGGGAAAAGAGGTGCGGCCAGGGAGAGAACGTGCCATGCTTCAGCTGGCCAGGCCGCCTCCGCTTCCGCCGCTGCTCCGAGTCCATCCTTCCTCCTCCTCCTTCGCGGCGGCGCCGGCGGCTTCTGAAGAAGAATCAGCGCAGCGAGGCGAAGGGAGCAAAACGACGACGAATCTGCTGTAACGGAAAATTCTGGGGGAGAGAGAGAGAGAATGTACCGACAATATTAGGAACTGTAGATTGCGTTTGAAGCGTGTCTTTGGGGAGAAGGAAGAACACGACTATTATAATGCCAGATTTCCGAGAGAGAGAGAGAGAGAGAGAGAGAATTATTCTGCTTAGGGTAATATACTTATTAAAGTTACCATTAACACCTAATCAGGTGCCTGACGCGGAGAAGATCACCATTGACGAGGGGCTCGACGAGAGCACGGTCAGAGGACTCCAAAAGAGGAAATGAATTTCTTCAACAGCGCGGGACGATCAGATCTCAGATCCACGATTAGAGAACCCCACCCCTCCCCCAGAGATTCAAAATAATGGAAGGCGAGCTCGCTCCTGGGTAAGGAAGCAAGCAAAGAAGAGAGAGAGAGAGAGGATTCCTCTATGTGAGAACAGCCACACGCACAGAGCAGCACCCCCGCGGAGTGATTTGAGGAAGAGGAGTCGGAGGAGATGGGGAGTGGCAGTAGTGGTAGTGGTAGGGAACACGGCAGAAAACATACATGTGATTTATAAGAGCTACAAGCGTGGAAATCAAATGGTACCATCTGGTATAGCGGGGGTGGGTTGGGGTGCTACTGGTCGATCGAGCAGAGAGATGGCAACCCTATCCCTGCAATCTCAATCTCGCACGATTTACTTGATCCCTTTCTTTTTTTTTAAATTTCTGGAGCCCCGCTCGCTGACAATTGACATTGTCACATTGGATTAAGACCAAGCCAGCCAGCCATCCTACATTGAATGCTCGGTTTGTTTGTTTTATTTTATTTTAATTTAATTTCATGTTCAATGGAGAAGAAATACTGGTTTGTGTAAGAGTATAACAGAGCAGGTGGTACTTACTTCTGCTGCTGCTGGTGGTGGTGGTAACTGAGAGTAGACATAGAATTTTCTGAGCTCTTACAAAGCCCTCATTTATTATTATTATTATTATTATATAAATCAATTAATATATATACATACAATATTACTCCTAACTAATTCAAATTAATAGAACTCAACTCAATTATGCATCAAATTTTTAGATATAAACTCTCTTTTCCATTTATATACTCATTGAAAAGACTTTCTTCCATTTATTTCATTGATCTTTGCCACTCCTTTTCTTTCACTTTACCTTTTAATATTTTCATTCAATTATTGCAATTATATATAATTGTTTTAGAAAAAAAAAAGGGAAAGAAGAAAAGAAGAACAAGGGAAGGTGGGGACAGCTCCAACCGATCTTTTGTCAGGTTCTGCACCTTCCTTCCACGGCTCCACCTCCTCATTTTTCCTTTTCAGAATTTATTTATTTTTTACTCGTGTCACCGTATCAAATTTAACTCTTATAAATGGTAAGTAAACTAACGGGTTAACATAGTTTCACCTTATTTCGGACAGTCCAAACTCATATTCAAATTAATTTTGGAGTCTTTTACCTTTTCAACACCAGGGTAGCGGACGCAAAAGGAATTCATAAACCGAAGCCAAACCCAAAAGCATATTTTGATGATACCAATACCATTACACTAAATTCTCTTCTTTTTTTTCGCCGTAATTTACTATGCTTTGTGTTTTATTTGTAGCTAGTCAATATCCACGTGGAATTTTCAAGCTCGAAATTTGAGGAATAAAGCCTGCAGTTTAGTCAAAGTTGTCTCCCCCCAACCCACGGTGGAATCTTTATCACAGTCAGTATATATTATACGTCTTAATAGCGTTATAATTTCCTGTCATTCGAAGGAATCTCCATTTTCTTATATTATACATGCATATATATATATATATACAGTCCTAAAAAGCACAACCTCAGTGTGTGTGTATATATATATTCTTTACATACCAATCTTTTATATTTATATTTATATATATATATTGTTTATTTTGTGAGTGATAGGCTCATTCGACCTCGAGATTTCTGTTTGTTTTTGTTCCTAAGATGTCATTAGCATTATGTTTATTCATTGGCCATTGGGTAATTAATAGCTATCAATTTTATTAATTACTACTACAAATGATTACGTCAGAAGGTTAGTTAAGCAAGCTGTGAATGGCATTCATGTCACACTCGCATTTTGTCTCCCCCCTTTTTTCCTTCTCGGTAATTAATATATATATATATCAATTTCTTTATCGTGACTAGCAATAATTGCTCGAGATTTTTTTTCCATTAAAAAATGGCAGCCAATATCATATTCATGATTAATTTGGTGGAACGTATAGGAGCGCGAAAGATGGACCGGTCAAAAATTGGCCCGGCTTGAGTTTTCGGGTGCTAAAATAATATTTGGAGAAATTTTGAAAAAAAATACTTAATTAAATACATTGTTATTTCAATATTTTTTAATATTAATGCAAATTTAAATTAATTAAATATTTATACTACATTAAGATTTATTTTAAAATATAAAAATATTTAAATTTATCTTTAAAAATAATTATTTTTTGTTCGAGTTTAGCCGAATTAATAGATCTATGAATGATTGTCCATATGTA
>CXYZ01023140.1:33419-91049 GCA_900006705.1 Sonneratia caseolaris
ATATATTATAATATACTTATTTTATTTTACTATATTTATATTTATATTAATTTTTATTTAATATGATAATATTATTATATTATTAATATTATTTATTAAATACACATTTTCACTTATTAAATCTTCCTCCTAACTTATAAATATATATTTATACCAATTTTTAATTCGATTCAACTTAAAAAATCTACTACTGAGGGTGATGAAAAAGGGTGCATAGAAGAGAAGATGGTGATATTCCTTACTTGCCAGGGCAGCCATCCCCGATGACAGCACCCGCTCCTTTTCTTCATTGTCAATACTCACTTTGTGAGACTTAATTACGGATTTTAAATTATATATTATATTAATTAATTAATTATTATGATAATATATCTTATATGTTAAAAAAATCAACCTGTGTGCTCTGCTTTTATTATAAATATGTATATAGAAAATTAAAATGAATTAGATTTTAAAAAGAAAATTAGGAAATTTTCTCTCGTCAATTCTGCCAATCTCATAAATGTCAACAGCTCATCTTCTGCTTCTTCTTCATCATCAATCACCATGTGACATTTCTCTTCCTACTCAAAAGGAGCTCGGAGAGAAATGCTCCGGTACGGCACCGTATGGCCCTTTCTCATCCACTTCGTGTTCCTCTTTACCGTCTCACTAGCCACTCGGTCCGTCCTTCACATTCGGGACCGAGCTGCCACCACTGGTTACCTCAGCCCGCGGTTCGCTGAGGCCCCGGATTACCGAAACGGGGCGGGCTGCGCCGCCCCAGCCGACACCGGCGTGCCGTCCGTGTGCGACCCGTCCCTGGTCCACGTCGCGATGACACTGGACTCGGAGTACATCCGGGGCACAGTTGCGGCTGTCCATTCGGTTCTCCGGCACTCGTCCTGCCCGGAGAGCGTGTTCTTCCACTTCGTGGTGGCGGAGTTCGATCCCTCCATGAGCCCCCGTGCGCTGGCCCGGGTGGTCCGGTCCACGTTCCCGTCGCTCAGGTTCAAGGTGCACGTGTTCCGGGAGGAGGCTGTGATCAGCCTCATCTCGGGCTCGGTCCGCCAGGCCCTCGAGAACCCGCTCAACTACGCCAGGAACTACCTCGGCGGGCTGCTGGACCGATGCGTCAACCGGGTCATATACCTCGACTCGGACATCGTGCTGGTGGACGACGTGAGGAAGCTGTGGGAGATCCGGCTCAGCGGGTCCAGGGTCATTGGGGCGCCCGAGTACTGCCATGCCAACTTCACCTGCTACTTCACCGACGCGTTCTGGTCCGACCCTGTCCTGTCGGGAACGTTCGGGTCGAGGCGACCGTGCTACTTCAACACTGGCGTCATGGTCATGGATCTCATCAAATGGAGGCAGGGGAACTACATCCAGGTAACGCAATCGCAGTACTTTAGCCAGCATTTTCCAGTATCCGTTGACTATGATGTTATATATCTCGCCAGATTCAGTCTTTCTTCTCGATGCTATGTGAAAAGGCTGGAATCGACTACATCGAACTTGATTAACAGCTAAAATTTCCGGTCTTCTTGTTCTCGCATTCGAGCAGGTGCTTGAGAACTGGATGGAGATACAGAAAAGGAAGAGGATTTACGAGCTTGGCTCGTTGCCTCCCTTCTTGTTGGCATTTGCCGGGAACGTGGAGGCCATCGACCACCGGTGGAACCAGCATGGCCTCGGAGGCGATAACGTGAGGGACAGCTGCCGGTCCCTACACCCGGGCCCCGTCAGCCTGCTGCACTGGAGCGGGAAGGGCAAGCCGTGGGCCCGGCTTGACTCGAGGAAGCCGTGCCCCATCGACCATCTGTGGCAGCCCTACGATCTGTACAGGCCAGTGATTAGTGCCGGGAGCTCGGGATCGGGTGATGATTTCAAGGAGATTCTCATGGAGTATGCCAGTTATAATTTGCTGTACTCGTGATCAATCTGTATGCTATAATTCGATTTATTCTTTTTTCGGTGATCGGAGGAATTGATTGATTGAGGAGATCATTCATTGATTATTCTTTGGTGGGTCATGTACAGATTGGATGTTACAATATATATATATATATATATATATTTGGCACGACAATTAATTAATTGATGGTGGGCTGGTGTTATTTCTTTAGTTAGTGAATTTCTTAAATTCAAATTATGTTTAAAATTTTCTTCTTTTTCATGGAAGAATTTAGATTTAAAATACAGTGTTTGCTTCTTCTTCTTTTGTCTCGGTGTCGATTTACAAACGCCATATGATCATAGAATTCGAGTGTCAACTCTCAAGGAGTAAAATCAGAAAGAGAAAAATTCAAAGTCGTCGTGAATAAATATAGTGACAATAATTAATCAACCATAAGCGCAAACCGACCTACCCTCCGAGGTTTTTGTGAATTCTTGCTACGTCCTGCCCCGTAATCTTGAAAGCCTTCTCGAGCACTTGATCGGGGATCTCTGGATTAGATGCGAATGTCGCCAATGACGCGATCTGAGCGCCCGGGTTTTGGCTGTTGAGACCCGACACCACCAAGGCCGGAGACCTGTAGTCGGAGTTGTACAGATAGTGAATCAGTCCCCTAGGGAACACGAACGAGTCACCGGGTCTCAGGGTCTGCGTGTAGAGGCGGTATGACGTGTCCACGAAGCCCACGTGGATGTAGCCCTTGAGGCAGATGGTCACCTCCGAGGCCCTTGGGTGTGAGTGAGGTGGCACGATTCCTTGGGGCGCTATGTCCACACGGGCCATGGTCAAGCCCATCGTGTTTAGGCCGGGAAGGTTAGCGGTATTTGCTAGTGTGATGTTGAAACCGAACCGGTTTGCAGTGCTCCCAGGCTTGCCCAGTGCTGATGTGGCAAAATGATCAGCAATTGCCAGTGCCGGGTCAATGCAGAGCATCCCGTTAATGGTTATGGACGATGAGGATGTCATGGCTGCAACGCAGTAGTCTTGAAGCGGGTCAGGATCGGTCTTAACCTGTCCCGACAGGAGGACTACGGCCAGGAGTGCATAGATCAATGAAGGAGCTGTTGTTCCTGTCTTCATGATGCAGAATTTGTATTGTATCTGTGGAGATGCAAATTTGGCTCTGTTTTTGGATGGAATAGTTTGTTTTATACATATATATATATATATAGCAGCTGCTGAGAGAGCTGCGTTTCTGGTGAAATCTAGTCTATGGCCCTGAATGCGCTGCACTAAATCCCTTTCTCATTGCTTACAAAATGTTTAAGTCCGACACGGGATTGAGTAGCTTAGGAGCATCGGAAGAGGGATGGAAGCAAGGCAAGCTAAACCTAGTGATAGCAAGTGGATGGAATGTCACATGTTTAGTGATCAAATGGAAACACCTTCAAAAGAAGTTTCTGTGCTCTTTCCATAACTGCTTTAGAGACAGGCCATCAATCAGGCTATTACTGCACATCCTTGTCCTCCTTGCTCGGCAAGAAAAGGGTTAATCTCGATTTGCCTTCATAGTTTAAGACCAGCCTTGAAACGACCCACATTATTTAAGATGTTTCAGAATTGCTTCTGACAATTTCAGAACTGTTATCGACTTTGTCCAAAGCATTGCAGTGGCTGACTTCTTAGTAGTAGTATTTGGTCGTACACTTGGCATATGACTTTGGAATGACTGAATGAGAGGAAACTATTACCCAGGGAGTAAGCTTATTTCGAGATCAATCCTTTGTCTTGGGAGGAGTGGTCCTGTTTCTCTCCCAGCAAGTACTCGGAAGAAGTGGAGAACTGTGCACAGGCTCCTCCACTGACTACAGAGCTAAGGGCTTATGGTTCAGTCGCTAACAGGAAAAAATGCAGAGAAGGTATCAGGAAATGAAAGAAATCTATCAGCATCTTTCGTTTTCTCATGACAATTTCTACTTGAGATCCAAGCATTACTTTCTTTTCCCTTCAAGGCTCATAATCAAAAAAATCTTTCTGTGACAGGCCACCAAGAGCTGCATCTGCCATCCGAAGGACTCCTTGTGCTGTGGGCAGGCCTTCCTTCAGTGAGGGAAGGAATAAGAGGGCAGTCAAAACAAATGATTTCCATCTTGAAAGATAAACCATTAAAACAAGAAACACTAGTCTGCGAACAACTATACCAGTTACTCTCCTTACAGGAGGAAGGGTGGGGGTGGGGAAGCTGAGAAGAATCTCAATTTCAAAGCAAGACCTCTGCGGAGTTTCTATCGTGGCAGAGTATAGCTCAAGGAGCAATGTAAGATAGGCAATGCACCATCCAGGAATCTTCTAGTAGGGTCTTCTAGCAGTTAGAGAACCACGGTTTCCGAACAACTGTTAGAGCCTTTACACGCAAGGGTGAATACCATTTTGGCTCAATTGAAAGTACTTCTCTAAGGGTGAAACCCACAAATAACTCTGGAATCTTTTCCCGGAGGAAAACTCAATCTCTTCCACGGAGAAACAAATCTTCTGTCAAAGGGAAAGAACATGGAGATGCAAATGGCCCTCAGAGAAGTTCATTAGATGAATTGCCAGGTTTGTTCATCGTTGGAGGAGTGGAATGTATATATAAATTAGTTGCTAGATCGAGACGGTGATAGGCTTTCAGGAGCACCGAAACCGTGTATGTAACAATGTCTCTTGCTAAATCCTCATCTGGATCAACCTTGTGGTGCAGTAAACAAAATAAAACTCGCCCCAGTTTTTTTCTTTCTAATTTTGTTGAGCTAGCAATTGACTTTATCGATACTATCAGCATTGAATATGCTGTCGCACAGGTACTGCGCTGGTACAGAAAGTATTTTTTGTTTCCCGATTCAAGGTCAAACAACACACCTGTGATCGGTCTAACCAAAAAACACTGTCAGGTCTTACAAGAAAAAGTGGAACTCTACACGGTTAATAATCATCTAAATGTGAAGAAAAAATAAAATGAAAAAGGAAATTTGTGCATCAAAAAATGCTCTTCGGAATATACTCTGGGCGGTTCCTATAAACAGTATGAATGAAATCCCAGGTGTGAACAAGTGCCAACTTATATTCAGAAATCGCTATCTGAGTCGCTTGAGTCGCTGCTTCTGCTTCCTGATGACTTCTGCAATATGGAATGCGGTGGCAAGATTGGGAACTTCACCGGAAGCCTAGCCGCTGGCAATTTTTCTGAGGAAGGGTTCGGCCTCGCCCCACCCCTCTTACTCCTCTGCTGATTCCGGGCGATCTCCACGCAAACGTGATCAACCATGCTCAGAAAATCTTTCACTATGACGAATATCTGAAGTGGGTCGGCCCCATTTTCTTTTGCTCCACCCGCTTGATAATATTTGGTTGTTTTCTTCACAAGCTCCATCACGTGACTCTGTGCCTTTTGTACCGAATCGATTTCTTCTTTGGCCATTTCAAGAAATTCTTTCATCTCTCTCTGAATCCCAATCTGATCATTATCACTGTTAAGCATGAGTTCCTGAATATCCGACAACCGACTCCTCAGACCCGACATCGAGGCAGAGAAGGTTGAGTAGTCTATGCCTGCAGCTTTCTTTACATTAGAGAACTCTACACCGAGGCATCCTACCACGGGTAATCCTAGCATCATGTATTCCTTCTCCCTCTCTTCTTTCGTCTTTGTTGGAGTATTGTCTGAACTTAGGCTGGTGTCGGAGCTGCTCTGGCTGAAAGTCCGTCCCAGTCGCTGGTTCCGGTTGAGGACGCAGCGTTTCCCCTCGGACCGGATCACTTGTTCGACAACAAAGTGGAGCAGAGTTGTCTTCCCATCAGTGCTCCTAACATCAGAGAGCTTCCTAAGGGAATTCAGATTGAAAGCGCTCGCATTTCCTCTAGTAGTCCCTGCGTTCATTCGGTTGCCAGCTTTGAGAATGGCCTCCAGAAGCTTCACAAACACCCCACGGGCCTGGAGCTCCTCACAAGCAAGCTCGAGCGTCTGTAACGATTCGCTCAAGTAGTCGATCTCAGAATCATAGTTTAGTTTGAATTGCATGGCACTGAAATGGGTGAAGGCCGAGGGGAATGCCCTTAGGATGTTGAAGAGGAAGGACTCTGCATCAGCAAGTTTTGAAGGGTCGCCTTCGAATTGGGCAATCTGAGATTGCTCCTCCTTTGTCAGGGTGATCCGATCAAGCTTCTCAAGTGTTTCAGCAGTTAAGCCTTGGCCTTCACTGAGGGCCTCAATAATCTCTCTCTGGGATGCCCCGAGCGACTTGAGGATGATCGCAATGTTCTGAGATTTCCGGGCATCCAGGATGAAGATCTTGGCTGAGGTCCCCGGCTTCTGGTTTGAGGAAACTTTTGATGGTCCTGTTTGCTTAGATGTTTTACGATCAGTGGCAACAGAACCGAACAGAGCTTCCATGAGATCACCATCGACTCTGCAGCATTAGAAAGAAGTCCCTCAGTATGGAACCAAGGTCACCAAAATTCAAAGGAAACTGGGTTCTGTAGGAAACCAGTGAATTTACCTGAAAGAGCCACCTTCGATTTTGTCCCACACCATGGAATGATCACCATTGACCTCAACCTTCTCCCAATGCAAAGGCTTCATCTTCGGGCCCTCTAAGATCGAGGACTGCCCCATTTTTCCATCCCTCTTCGCTGCTTTTCCCTGCAGAACTGGCGGCGGCGGCGGTGGTTTGGTCAGCCCACCAACCTTTGGTGGTGGTGGCGGTGGTTTGGTCAGCCCACCAACCTTTGGCGGTGGCGGCGGCGGCGGCGGTTTGGTCGACTCACCAGCCTTAAATTGTGGTGGAGGCGGTGGCTTGGCCAACTCGACAGCCTTGACCGGTGGTGGAGGTGGTGGTTTGGTCAACCCACCAGTCTTGGATGGGAGCGGTGGTGGAACAGGCTGTTCCTTCTGATTGGCCCATCTCATCGCTGGTGGGAGGGGAAGTGGCGGAGGCTCCACTAGAGCAGTTTGGGTTTGAATTGCTGACGAGGTTGACACTGGCGTAGGCAGCTTTTGTGGCAGCCGCGGCGGTCGTGGAGGACTAGGATCATCTCTGTGTTCAACTGCGTCCGCAGAACTCGATGTGTGTCCTCTCAGCAAAGCTACTTCTTGTTTTGTTTCCTCGGGCACTGCTTTTCTCAGTTCGCCATACCTTGGGGTCCTAGAGGAAGAAGATACAGCTCTCTCGGGCTTATGGTTCGTATTTCGTGTCCGAGGACTCCGGGACAGGTCCAGCGCCCTACGGAAACTATCACTCCTTCCATTACCAGCTCTTGCATTGCTCAAGTTCGGCGACGACCACCCATCCTGTGCCTTCAGCTTTCTCCAGTAGAGAACATCAAGCCCATTCTCGTCCACTATCAACCCCCTTATGACCCCATCGATCCGAGAGAAATCACTTCGACGCAAGGAAGAGAATCGCCCGAGCTGCGAGCTTCGCTGGGCCTTCTCCCTCCGGGCCTTCATACGACGCTGGAAAAGGAAGATGAACAACCCAGCAAGGGCAGCGGAACCTGCAGCCGTGGCAGCCACAGCCTTGACAATGGTAGTCGAGCTAGATGATGAAGGCAGAGGCAAAGGAGAAGGTGTAGGGGATGGCTGATCAGGCGGCGGCGGCGGCGGCGGCGTCAAGGTGACCGGTGGAGGGGTTGGATGGATAAGGTGGGGATCGGGGTAGAAAGTTTCTATATTTTGAGGCTGGGAAGCGATGAGGAAGGCATTGGTCTGCAAGAGGAAGAGAACTAGGAACCTTAAGGGGAGGGAGTTTGTTGTTGAGACCATGACCACAGCCATGAAAGCTCTGACGACGGAATCTTGAAGAGCTTAATGAAGCATAACCCGCTGGCTGTTCCTTCTCCGCCTCCTCTTCTTCTTCTTCTGCCACGGTTTCGTACTTTTTAGGGAGGATCAAATCCATGGGTTAGGTTTGGAAGTTAAAGTTGAACCCATTTACGTACGCCGTTGTGTTGTTGGTGTGCCGGAGAGGTTAAAAGAGGACGCTGAAAGCTTCAAAGACATCGAGGGAGTGGAGAAGCTTTCTTCTTCTTTTCAGTTTGCACTCAACGCCATCTCCATTTTAGGGTTGACTTTCTCAGTGGGATGGGTTGTCTCTCCACTTAAGATGGTCGGTAGAATTGGAGATCCCGGGTCACGGTTTAGGACCCGTAGATACGCGTGCGACACGTATTCCTCCCATGCTCAGTGAGATTGAGAGTTGATAGCGAAATCTTAGATCTTTGACGACAGTCATCGACTACTGTATTTACCCAATGAAAGACCATAGTTGTCTGGTGATATGGTAAAAGACAACTCCTACCTTGTTTCATTTTTAAAACTGTGATCCCATGCTACAAACAATGAAATGAATAATTAATACATATATATATAATGGGACCTATTGATGTGGTTATGTAGATGAGATCATTCTATCTGGGTCACTTACTATTCCAAACATGAGCTAAGGGGGTCGAGAGTGTGTGCTTGCATAAAATGAATTGGCCCAAAAAAGGAGTATCAGTAAATGGACACAGTTCTGAGTATCAAATTAGACGGTTGAGATTTTTAATATATTTTCTATTTGATTTAGATTTTATCGAGATGATTAGAGGGATACTCGTTATTTTAATCTAGTAATTATGATGAGCTTATAAATTAATATGTCTATCTTTGTAATCTTGGAGTCACCCATTAATAAAATCATATTCTTTTGTTAGTTGTTCTGCGATGCCAAGGGGGCATATGAGGTCAGATGAAACGTGAGGAGTCGAGAGGTGTGGGATGGGGGTTTTACTCAGTCGGGCTCTGGCGTCGCCTGTGAACGGTAGGCTCAGGTTTTTCGGCTACAACAGTTGCAATTTTTCGTACACTATGCGTGTGTGAGTACTCCATTGCAATTATTATATAAACTAAGAAAATGCGACGTCATGAGTAATAATATCTTACACGAGCGACAGATTGATATATAATGCCCAAGTCGTCGGCTCTGTGTGGGCTGGGGGCGGGGGTATTAAGTAATATTTTGACATTTTCTTTAAATTAATATAAAATATAAACTAATTAATCAATTAAAACATATGAAAATTTATTTTTAAAATATAAAAGGATTCAATTTTACTTTTGAAAAATAATTATTTTGTTTGATTCAAGGTGGGTCGCGATTTTTGGACTAGCCGAGATGTCGGCATGGCCCGAATTCACGGGGCTATCCTGATGCGTGCAGCCACCATACGGTATCGAAGAATTGCCCACCAATGAAATAAATGCGCAATTTGTTTAGACCTAGCCAGCCTCAGGAGTCCAACCGGTGACATTTGGCTAAAATTGACCGTTCGTCACCCGTGTAAAACCGATGTCTATTATGTAAGGAGTGGATTTTGGAAACATTTGTAAGGTTTGGTTGGGTGATTTCAAAATAATCTAAAATAGCATTTTTTGGGTAATGTATCCTTAATTCTTTTTTTTTTCCAGTGTAAATTATCTATTATGATATAACTAATTCATATTCAAACTGAGTTGATCCACTGACAGATAAAATTTTTACAATATAAATTTTTTTTATTCATGAATTCGAGACCTTACTCGAAGGTGGAGATGGACTCAGGAGAGGTGTATCATACAACATATGCCTGCTATTAATCCTCCAATATCGACACTCGAGAGTTTCAAACCCTAAATCTGATCTACTACGTTTTGTCAACTTACCAATGGATTGTAATATTACGAATTATATGACCGTAATTAATGTAGTTAGTTGTACATGAACTTATCTAGTGCATGGATTTTATAAAGCAATTTATTAGTTCGGGACAAATAAAATTCTCATTATAAACAAAAGGCAATAAACAACAAATCTAGAAGGGCAAAGTGTGTCGGGGGAAGACCTTTTCTTTTCCATAATTGTTTTTTCTCCTCTGAATACTTCAATATACAAAGATATTGTATATAATAAATTAGAGGAAGTCAAAGTTGATGTTGTGGGGCCCATTGTAGCAAGCAGGGGAAGGGGAAGGGGACCCATTAACCTCCATTTGACCCGTGTGGAACAGGTCAAATTTGATACACCTAGCCAGTCATCTTATAATACTAACAGCCACCAAGACCACAGTAGTAATAATGATAACAACTACCAAAACGACAATATATACATATATATATATATATATTAAGATAGACAATAGGACTACTCAATGTATAACTTGGCGGTGTCGGTTGCATGGTCGGATTCATAGGTGAAGATTATGGGAGAGGGAGGGGATACTTCCCTGAACTTTTTTTCGGCCTTTTCTGTGTCCCTGACGAGTCATGTGGATAGGAGGGGAAGGCCCATAATGTGATCTATCCCACTGGCCCGATTTCATAAAATGGGCCTTAAAATTTACCTTTAAATGTACTTTCTTTCTTTCTTTTTTTTAAGGGAAAATCACAGTAGAAATCATAAAAATTTGACTACTTTCATGAGTTGGTCCTCCAATCATAAAAATATCTCATTCAATTCTAAAAATTTAAAACCGGTACAACATTGAATTTTCTCCATCAAACGTTGTTGATTAATAATGCATATGTCTTGCATTACATCGGTAACTTTACAACTCGTAAGCATGTCACGTTAACAAAAAATATTGCTACGTCACTTAGCCATGTCGACAATCTAGCTACGAAGATCAATGGTATTTGACAGAGATGACTTAACATTGTAATAGTGTTTAAATTTTTAAGACTAACTTACAAAATAAAATAAAATTTTACTATAATTATCCACTTTTAAATATATATAAGGAAAAAAAACCTAATGAAAATGATAATTTACCATTTCAAAATATAAGTCGGTACAATAAGTCCATGCACGATGAATGCTTCCGCGGAAGCTAATCTGACCGGAATAACAACGGTTAAGGAACTTTGAATAAATATATTGGATTTTCTCTCTTTTTTTTTTTTCCCTCCAGCCTCGAGCGAACCACAAATTTCCAATCGCATCGAAAATCTGTCATGCCCTGTCATCTCAAAATACACTTTTTTCGTCCATTTTGCTGCCCACGTGATAAACGGAGTGAAAGCTCGATCGGGTGAGACATGGCTGGGCGGGGGTAAGGAAAGAGGCGTGGTGGATGCCAGTGGAATGCGAAGTTGATGGGAAATTTCTCCGAGTTGTGGGGTACGGTGGACCGTCGACCATTCCGAGGCTTCCTTTTAGGCAATTGATCGGATCGTCCCATAGGGACCATATCTTTCTCGATAGCAACATCCATACATTCCTCGTGTTTAGTCGGAGGAAACGGACATCCCTCTGCTCGAGGGAAAGCATATCTCCGACCAATCTCTCTCTCTCTCTCTCCTCTCTCTGATCGCAGATCAAACACATGAATGAGCTGTCGGGTACAGGGATCAGCCATCCAAGCCACAGAGGAGGACAAGCCCGAGCAATTCTGTGGGACCGTCGAATCTCATATAATGAATTCGTACAATCTTATGTCGACCGCAATCCACGCGTCCGAATTGCCGGAAACCGGACACTTCTTCTCCCGTTCCGGCAACCCGGTCCACCGGTGAGGCAGCTGTTAGTCAGATCTCGGTCGGATCGTGGTTGTCGGTTGGCCCCCAGGTAAGAATGCCAGTCAATGCGACCTACTCGAACTGATCATGGACGATTCTCACAGATTTGGAAGAGTTCAATTTTACAAGTACCAAAAAAACACGGTCATATTTTGATTAATCTAATCTTGCTCGACTCGGAAGGGATGTGAGATGATCCCGACTTACGGACTCAGGCAGAAAGCCCGCTGCCCTGCCCAGCCCTGCCCCAACCCCACCAGAGACAATTCTGATGAGTAAACCAGAGCTCACGTAACAGGAAAAAAGCACGTTAAATTTCAGTCCATTTCACTTGTCCCGGACCAAATATTCTCTCCAGCAGACAAGATCACGAAAACACCCACTTTATCGAATTCCCCCAAACCGCCACACATTTCACATTCGTGCTCTCCACCCTCATTACATATTACTTATCCCGATCCGATCCTATCCGACCTAATCCATCATCTCTCCATTGGTAGGGGACTAATGGACTTGTGATATCACAGTGGATAACGGTTCAATTCTTATCCATTTTACACGCTATTTAGCACGGGAATTACGTGATCTAATGGTGGTAAGAATAGTTAAATTTCTCATCTTCCAATCAAAATGAAAATATGAGGTGATTTCGTGTCAAGATCTGGAAAAAAAAAACTCAGAAATCTGATCAGTCGATATAACTAACCATCACCGCTTAGAGAAAATATGGTTACCGTTTAGACCTTAATTTTCTAATATTAAAAAAAAAGGAGAAAGAAAATAAAAAGAGAAACTGGCCAAAACTCTATAAATTGAGCTGCTGAATTACTTTGCTGCCCCCCACAGAAGAGGAAAATAAATTACAAAGGAACGAACTTTGAACCCGACCCGGCCAGCCCCAACTGATCCACTAGTCGTAGTTGGTCATTCTGAGCCGTCTTGTCGGAGATTCCAAGGACGAGGGGCAACAGGGCGGCCCAGGCGAGTCTACCGACGGAGACGGCGGCTGTAACAAAGAGGCCGACGGCGGCGATGACGGGGCAGGAGACGATGACGTTGAAGACGATGAGGAAACGGAAGGTGAGGATTGGAAGAGGTGTTCGGGGCTCTCGGGGAGCTTCCGCTTCTGATTATTGCTCCCGCCGGACGCCGCCTGCACGGCCCTCGTCATGTAGTCCTTCAGCCGCCTAACGTCCGACAGCTTCACCGGCTTCACTATGAAATCCTCTGCGCCTTCTTCCAAACATCTGCAAATATAAAACCAGGATTATTTTCAAGATTTAAATTTACAGGGGAAAAGTATTTTTTTTTAAATTATGTTACGGATAGATTAAAAAAAAAAGAGACATTTACCGGTCAATACGGGCCATGACATTCTCGGAAGACATGATTACTACCGGAATTTCCCTCAGAGTAGAGGATTCCTGCTCGGAACAGTAATTTTTACCGAACAAAATTAGAGGGTGAAGATTGAAGAACAATGGAACTCATTAAGAAGGAAATAGATTAGATACGTTGCTTCAATGCCTCCTTTTATCAGGCAAATATGTAAAGACCAATTACATTTAAACTGAATTAAATAGAAAGAGAATTAATTGAATTTTTTTTTCCAGTTACCTTGATTTTCTTGAGCAGCTCATATCCGGTCATTCCCGGCATACAGTAGTCTGTGATTATCAGATCCACCTTCAAGCTCTGTTCATGGGATCATTCACACTTTCAGCACAATTTTCAAAATTTAGCACTCAAATGAGCTCCCCAACATGAACAACCAATATCTGAGCTTCCACTCACATCGAAATCAACTGGGGATTTCTCCTCGTCAAGACCCAGAAACTGCAGAGCTCTGATTCCGCTATCAACCGCCGTCACTGGATGTAAATCCAAGAGCCCATTTCAGGAATTGCCCAAAAGAATAAGAAATGATATAGGAAAGGAACGGCCCATCGGGTTGGAAAGGGCTCTGCCAGGGACGAACCTTTGCAAGATGAAATCTTAAGCAGCCGTTCAATGACCTTCCGATCCACCAGGCTGTCGTCAACGGCCAGGACGTGGGCCTCCTCCGAGTCGGACAGCGACAGTTCGAGCCCGTCTGCGCTCTCCAACCTCCTCCGCCGTAAAAAAGCACCGTTTCTCGCCATTAGGAGCAATTTCAGCTCTTCAGTTCAGGGAGGTAAAAGTAGAGACTTTTGGTAGAGGAGGGAAAAGGGTGAAACACAGGATCCTCTGTTTCGGTGGACTCTGCTTCTATCTAATATGCCCCGAGAAACAAATGGCAGAGCTTAATAACAATAACCTGTCAGCGTCGATGGCTCTCTCTCTCTCTCTCTCTCCCCCTTAAAACAAAGACCAAATCTTTCTATGACTAACAAATCTAATCTCGTAGATTTGCTTTCTTTCCCTCCATATAAATTGATTTTTCTCTGTTTCTTTTTTTTTATCAGAAAAATCCTAATTTTTTCAAATTTAATATTTTTGAATTTTAAAAAAGTTTTTTGGAAATATATTTAATTATTTTAGTATATTCAAATTCAATATATTTAATAAAATTTTCGATTTGTTTTTGGGTATAAGGGCTAGCACATGAATCCAACCATGTTGCTTAATTAATTATTATTCTATTAATGAATAATCAGTGCCCAGCGCCAGGGGTCAATGGCACTGAGATTCTGAGATCTACTTTGATGTGGCATCCAGATCGGGTGAGATTTCAATGTCGCGATAACTTGATTGTATCGCGATATCTGAAATCACTACGCAGTTACGATCCAACATCTCCTGTCCGTTGTACTTGCTCGGTAAGGACTTGGTCTGCAAAAGGCGAGGAGGGTTGACCGTAGGTCAAACCAGCGCCGTCAAATCGAAGTGCGGGAAATTACAGACAGGTTCTCCAATTTTACATAATGCAATAATTATTTGTTAATGTACTAATTTTTAGTATATGATAAAAAATTATTAATAAGATAATCGGCCAGCTATTAATTATGTCAGCATGACATGTACATCATGTAAGCCCGAACAAATCATGATTTATGTACATCATCCAAGATTTAACGGAAGTTGACCATCTAAACTTAAATATTACAAACAAACTTGAATATATGTGATGAATAGAGTATTTTAAAATTTATATTATTTACTTATAAATATCAATAAACTTATAAGTCTCTCAATATAATTTTTTTGTTTAAATGATTGATCTCTTTTTTAAATTATTGTTCTAGTTTCATATGACTTCTGGTTTCAAGACCGGCTAGTAGGTCACCATCCCGTATCACAGTGGGTGACTTGCCCTAGTACAGTTCATTTTTTTTCCTTTTTTAAAATAAGAATTAATTCAAATATGATATTATTCCTATCATTATATATATATATATATGTGTGTGTGTAAGTATACGTAAGTTTGTTTTTTGCTTTTCCTGCCCTCAAAAGAGAATCTCAAAGGATGGGTTGACAAAAATTCATCTTTCTAGCAATGTCTCATTGACAGATGCATGCATTCAGGACCCTCATCAATAAGCTCAATTATGCTTAAATATTCTTTTCCAACCCAATGAGGCTCCTGACCATTGAGGCTCCAACTTATGCATACTCCCTCTTGGTGAGCATTATTCAACATCTAGGTTTTGAGCTTGTACTAACTATACATATTCAACTTTAATTTAATCAGTTGGATAGATGAGTAGAACTCTTATAATACGATAAATATAAATTGGGCCTAATATAGTTACACCATCATCAACCTTTTTGTTGTAGTTTGATTTTCATTATAGTACTAACTTCTTTTCGTATTTATTCATATCTTTTCCTATATCTTTTTATACCAATAAATTTTCTATATAATAAAAAAAACTTTCATAGTACAAATTTTTTTCCTCATGAAATTTGAACTTGCGATATTATTTAACAAAAAGAAAGTGTCAAACCATGTATGGTTCCAACCTAATGCATTAGGTATCAACCGAACCATGTTGGTTTCCAACTTATGTCTTATAACACAGATAATTGAATAAAATCACGTCAGGGAATCTCCAAAAGCATAAATAATGATTGACGAGGATTAATGGTGGGCTCAATACTAGTGAATTAGTCGGTTATTACGGTATTAAATATCATCGATATTAAAAAAATAAATAATTATTGACTTTTGAGCCCATGAAAGCCGGAGCATAACCAACTCATTTTTAGGCTTATCACAAGGGATTCGCTTGTAGTTTATATTCCCGCTCGAGTCAAATGGAGTTATCTCCACTTCACCAAAATAAGAGAGAAACAAACCAACTTCAGATTGGCCAGTATATAGCCCCGGTCACATTCTTTGTCCGAATCTTATAAATAAATAAAAAATTCACCACTTCAAGTTTTAACTATTTACATATGCATTAGTTATAATTGATCAAGAAAGCAAGAGAGTGAGAGAGAGAATGCATCTCTTCTCTGGTCTTTCGACCATTCTGCAGTTTAACGTTTGGGCACATACATCATTTCTAGTTTACATCATATACGTGCACACACGAATTAACGAACATACATTTAAATTGGGATATGTTTTTTTTTAATGAAATTTGAATTCATGTAGCCATATTCATATTTAATTTAAGTTCATTTTGTACGTGGACTGCATCTTGGCAGTCGTGCCACATCCCGTGACTGATGGCTTCCTGTTTCATTGAACTCTGCTATGGTCTCCTGAGTATGGAAAAAAGGCGCAACGAAGATTTGATGGGCAATTTCAGCTTTAGGACTAACATAAGATGCATCTGTACACATGAACAAACACGGATACGTGGATGGAATGACGCCTCCATGTGTATAGATCCATGGCCGACCAACTGAACTAACTGTATGCATCAGATCCTATATCATCCACAAGCTCCAAAAGCAAAACGTCTAGCATTTTGACAAACTCATCAAAGTTCTACTCTTGGCTTAACATTTTAGAGATCAGATATGTTTACTGTGACTGATCGTCAATAGGTACAATTTACACGATCATAATATTTCCTTTTTTTATTCTCGTAATTCGAAATGGAGATCTTACGTCAGTAGATAAGATGTCGAATTGTCCGAATCAGACTGCGGTGGTTAAACTTTCGCCCATTTTCCCTATAACAATTGTATGGAGCCAGCCCACCAAAAGGGGAGGATAAACAAATTTGCTTTTGTCAAGCGATCTTTTAAGAAGAAAGCTTTGCATCCTCCCTTTTAACTATTCCAAATATATAGTTTTTGGAGTGTGGCATGGGGAATTCTTCTTCTTCTTTTTTAAGTTTTCTTCCTTTTTTACCCCTCCAACTTGTCTCTTGTGCAAGCAATTCTGTTTAGAAGCCTTGGATCTCACTTTTATCAAACGGGCAACCAATCATCTTCAATCTTTTCAAACACTATAACACATATAAAAGTGGGAAACAACCCATTGAAAGTGATTTGGTATATCTTTTCTTTTTTTATGCCTTCGAGATTTTTGAATGAATAAAAATGTTAATTCCAAAAATTTTAATTTTTAATGAATCGGTGTTACTCGATTATTATGAATTAATAAAGAAGTGTTTGGACTTCTGGGCACTGACGTGTGTCTACTGGAAAAGAATGGGAGGATATCGAAGAGACAAGCAAGGATATGCTTTATATATATATATATATATATATATGTGGAATATGTATTTTAGTCAAGATGTAGTACAAGCCAACTTTGGTGAATCGTATTCCTAGCTAACTTCAGAAAAGGGGAGAGGAAAGAATCGAAAGGAGACAAAAGATATATTTACATTCGGAAGAATTCAAGAGATTTTTCAGTAATCAATCGCTTGACCGTACAGTGAGCAGAAGATAAAAGCACTACTATGGTTAAATGAAACTCGTGATGCGTCATCGCTCCAGCCATTAGCACCCGTTCTAATTAGTATTGCTTCCTCGTGCTAGGCATCGAGTTAGGAATTCCCCCACCTTTAACTGGCGCGCACATGTGGAGCCTCCACGATGTAGAATTAGAAGTTGAGAATGGCAGCTGAATTGATTGGGCCGGGCCCAAGACCAGCCCAGTGCAGCCCAGGAAGGCCCAATACTGGCTACTCGATGATGCTCCGCACGCTACTCGTCCATGCACAGTTGATTCCTACATTTTAATTTGCTATGCCAGAGAATCTATTGGGTTGAGAGAGAGAGAGAGAGAGAGAGAGAGAGGGAGGGAGAGGGAGAATTGCTGACCGCACGTTTCACAAGGTAACGAGTCTCCGTCACCGTCCGCCCGCCTCTTCCCGGCGGCTGCGGTTGGAGTGCGTTTTAAGGGAGATAGCTCAGTGTTTTACGAAAAGTTAATATTAATAATTTCTCCATCTTTCCTTGCTTTGATTTTTAATTTCCATTTAAATTGTATAGATATGTGGATGAAAACCACTTCGCTGTTATACATATGTTCTTGCTTTGAACGTGAAAATCGAGATACATTGATATTAGATTGACAGATCGGGAACGGGGGCAAGGAACAAGATCGACATATCAGTGTTAATGAAGAAGTTGCCTCCCAGCAAGAGGTGTGGTGGGGGGAACCATGGAGCAAGTAGCTGGGTGGCTGCCGTCGGTTGCGCAGATGGTTAAAGGGTCGTTATCCTTAATCTACCCTGGACCTGTATTATTAATTACCGCGTTCAAATAGACATGCTCACCGACCTGTCTCACTTTCGAATCAATGTGGCAGCAGCTCGAGGAATCCGCTGGGTTTGAGTCACCGGATTGGCCAAACACTTGACTTAGTTAAAGATGAGTATGTAGCTCCGGCAAAGGATTTCATGGACGCCGCTTCAAGTCACGAATTCAATTCTCGCGTGTGTGAAATGACTCGTGTTTATGAGAGGAATCTCAATCATGAAAAATGAAATCCAAAATATTTAATCCAAGAACAACAAAATGAGCACCGTTGAGCCAATAAGACTCTAGACCATCTCTCTTCTTGCAGAGGACCGGTCGAGCTTACACCGATGATCGTTAGTGCAATGATGATGTCTCAATCACCACCAATGGACTAAAACATGCTGAGTTAATGAGCTCTGTGTCCGGTGGTGGGTCTTTGTGGGCAAAGTTAGGCGATCGAAGGCTCAATCATATGTCCTCTCAGCCACTTAATGAGCTCTGTGTCCTGTGGTGGGTCTGTGTGGGCAAAGTTAGGCGATCGAAGGCTCAATCATATGTCCTCAGCCTTTAATTTTGGACATATCCATGTGGTGGGTCACGACCCACACATGTGCTTACAACCTCTTGTCCTGAATCAAACTTCCACTCCACTGGATGATCGAAAGGGGTTCTCATGCAACGTTACTCTATCTAAACTTCCGTATTTATTTAATTGCGATGGTTCAAGAAATTAGTATCATTCAAAACTCGGACGCAGAGAGCACATGCACAAGAATAGTAAGATGTTTTTACTATGTGTATTAGAGTGGATTCGAATGTGGAATTTTAAACTCATTAAACTGTATGAGAATGTGATCGATTCTCTCATTAAACACGTAACCTTATATGATACTAGATTCATGAACTTGAGAGGGTAATAATAGATATATGAACGATAAACTTATTGTTATAATTAAAAAAATTAACATTATATAATAAGTAAGTAAATATATATATAATTATCATATGGGAATACTTCATTTTGAAGTTGAACCAAAATGCTCTTTCTAATTCTCCTTGAAATCCTCTAATGAAAATAATGAGCAATTAATATGTATCTATACTATGTGAATGGGAGTCTATACTAAATGGACATAATGATTATGTCAATTGCCCAGAAAACAAGCGTGAAAAATTGACCAAAACTGGAATTAATTGGGAACAATTAATGTCGGCAATGAAAAGTGAGGATCGATAATCGATGTTACCGCTCAAGTTGCTCCTTCGGTACAGCTCAATTGATCGGGATTTCAAATATCGCATCCCATTTTTATAGGTCCCAAATGCTTTTCTTGATGATGATCATGATGTAAACATTTGAATCTCTATATTCATTTGCACGCACAATCAAAGTTAATCGGTTGTACTAATTTCGAATTTTGTAATTGAAAAAAAATTATAATTAAAATTTTTAAATACTCAGTTAACTGATTAATTTGTATGTAAATAAGTGAAAATTCATTGAAATTTATGTATCTTATAATTTCACATTAAAAAACATTATCTCTAGAGCTTGAAAGAGGAGGTGGCACTTTCCTACCTAAGGCTCATCGCACGGTGTTAATAAGTAAATAGTAAATCATATTATTTTAATGATAAAATTAACCTTATATATATATATATATATACACGAGGCTTATAAACTAAAAAATAAAGAAAGAAATGAGAAAAAAGAAAATAAAAAATTATATATAATATCTTAATTATTAGCTTAATAATATTATTATTACATAGAGTTAGTATAATTTCTCTAGTAATATTGATTTATTTAATATTTATAATAACTATTAATATCTTATACATTTATATCAAATTAGAATAAATGTTTTAGATATCGTATAAGTGTTACGCTCATTGCCGATTGTCCACTCGATTAATTAAGATTCTAAAAAAATCATATTACCAAGAAATAAATCTCTAATTATGAAAGTTTACTTTAAAAAAAATATTGGGTGGAAGCCATTACAATGGTATTGAATTTGACCAGTGGCAACGGGGCCAGTCATACCGACCCGTGGTAACGGCTCCAGGGAACCATAAGAACAACGACAAGAAAATTCAAAAATGGAAAAACAAAAAAACAAAATTTTGGAATCCCCCCAAGAAAAAAAAGGAGAAGGTTTACCCTCATCTCTCTCTCTCTCTCTCTCTCTCTCTCTCCCCCCTCGGGAAGCTCCAGCTTGGAGAGAGCCGAGGTGACGACTGCCTTCTCTCTTCTCGCCTAGGGTTTGCCGGCCCCCTCTGCCGTGCTGAGATTTCCCCGACCTTTAGCTGTTTGTCTGTGTAATCGAGGAAACAATCTGGCGGTCGGTCAGTCATGTGAATTCCGGAGCTCCAGCTAGGGTTTATCTCGGGTGAGTGGGGAGGAAGGAACCGACAGAATGCCAGCTCGCAGATCGAAATCGGAGAAGCAAGATGCGGCGCAGCCGCTCAGGCGGGATCCTTACGACATACTTGGCGTCTCCAGGAACTCCACCGACCAGGAAATCAAGAGCGCTTTCCGGAAAATGGCTCTCAAGTATGCCAATCTCGACCTTCTCTGAGTTCTTACTCTTTCAGTGTGCGGAGTGATGGATTTCATGTGCTTGAGGTGTTGAATTGCCATGCTTCTGATTTATGACTATGGTCCTTGGAGTTGAGCTACATAGTTTTTGAATTTCGCAGATTTAGGCTTATTTTTATTTATTTGACTGGTTTAAAAGCGTTTTATTTTAGTATTTAAGATTGCTGGAATTCCCACTTATATGCTTACACGATGTTTTATGCAAATTAAGGTTTTTTTGGTGGATTGATTTGCACGGCTGAACTTTTTTTTCCCCTTGATTCATTGTAATGGCAGTTAGCGGTAAATGACAGTCCTCAGGTTGGCTTAGTCTGTTGATCTTGGTAGGTGAGTAATGTTACAGAGCTGGCTGAGTTTTCTGGGATACGGCTAAGGCTGACTGCGGTGGTTTAGATGTCTGGTTGTTATGCTTTCTTTGCTCATCTAACATTCCCATTCTATAGATATGGATGCTCAATGTTTTGAGTCTTCAGGTACCATCCTGACAAGAATGCAAACGATGCTAATGCTGCGGACATGTTCAAGGAAGTCACTTTTTCCTATAACATTTTGTCCGATCCTGACAAGCGACGGCAATATGATACGGCTGGTTTTGAGGTAAGATTAACTGGACAGAATTTACACAGTGACTGACTGTGAGTCTATTCTGTCAATTGTTTTTTTTTTTTAAATCTTATGTATATTACTTGGGATGTTATTTTCTGGTGGCTAGGCTGTTGAATCGGAAGGCCAGGATCTAGAATTAGATCTTTCAAGTTTGGGAGCAGTAAACACAATGTTTGCAGCAATTTTTAGGTGAACTTAAATTTTCATGCCTCCTCCAGCCAAAAACAAAAAAAAAACAAAATCCATGCCTCCTATTGCTTCCTTGTTCCTTTTATAACTAGTATAACAGAAGATCCCATTAACAATATGCCTTCCAATGCTTGCTCATCAAATGCTTGCTGCAATTTCTCAAATTCAGTAAACTTGGAGTACCTATTAAGACCACTGTATCTGCAACGGTCCTTGAGGAGGCTCTCAATGGAGTGGTCACAGTTCGCCCACTTCTGCTTGGGCAACCTATTTCAAAGAAGGTAAAGTGTATGCCGTGGGTTTGAATTTGTTGATGATGTTGTGCTATTAAATCCTCTTCCACCTTTCTGACAGGTTGAAAAGCAATGTGCTCACTTCTATTCTGTCACAATAACAGAGGAGGAAGCACGGGCTGGTTTTGTGTGTCGAGTGCAATCTCCTGAGAAAAGCAAATTCAAGGTCCATATAAATAGAATTCTGTTCCTCAAGCTGCTCCCGCACCATCCCATCCACCCACCCTGCCACCCCCCCAAAAGAAAACAAGAAGAAGAAGAATAAGAGAGGAAAAAAAAAATCCTGCCCAAATAACTGTCTCCTTGCTTGTTTCTGTGTGGTGAAATTCCTAGTTGAAGTATTCATTCTTAAATATTATCATGCATGAATTTAGAGAAATTTCTGCTCCAACTTCTCGTGCCTTTGTTATGTTAATCTTGATTTTAGACATGAGAGAAAAGATTTAGACAATTTAGAGGAGGTGCCTTGTTTAGGTATGATGTTAGGTAGAACTCTGACGTCAGCTTAATGGTTTAGGTGGATATGCTTCTTCATGTTGCAGATGATTCGATGTCATTATGCTCTTGGATGTGGATCCTAGCATTAAAAAAGGACAGACAGCAAAATATTTTTCTTTTGACATCTGAATTGACCTTTTGAGTAATATAATTTTGTCTGTAATTGTGAGATTATTGAGGCGGTAACTATATGGTTGTGTTGGCCTTTTCCTTGTTATTGGAAAGAGAGAAATTAATGATTTCTCTGCTAATTCTGGATCTTTCTGCTAGAGATTGGAAGGGTATTGGTTTCCGAATATGACTATGAAGTTTCGTGATAAAGTGAATTGATATTTGAGTTAGATTTTCTCTGAGCAACACAAGGCCTGTTCTATCACTTTAATGAGTATCTTCACACTTCAAATTGCTGTTGCTGACCTGCTTTTGGTTCATGATTTTACTTTATCCATCATTTTGAGCAAGGTCTACTGATTTGTCTTGCCTAGGAGTTCCAGCTAGAAATTCATTTGAGTGTACTTTTAATATTAATATCAAGCAATCAATCACTTACAAGTCAGACTCTTGCAGTTATTGTATTTTGATCAGGAGGAAAATGGTGGATTAAACCTTGCTTTGCAGGTATAATTATCTGTAACTTTGCTCATGTTACCTTTGTCTAGGCTGCCATGTGTAGTTAATAGCTTGCTAGATAAATTCAGAGTTGCCTTCAAATGGGAGCCTGGGGAGAATAAACTCCTCGTTATCAAAGGAAAAAAAGGAGAGAGAGAGTTGCCTTTGGAAGGATGCTCGACTGTTCTAATTCTTTTCAGTTTTGTTTGTATATAGGAGGATAGCACAAAAACTGGAAAGATTACATCTGCAGGAATGTTCTTTCTTGGATTTCCTGTTTATCGCTTGGATCAAGCAGCCAATTCGGTGAGCTGATGACTGTTAAATGCCTTACATGATTATATATTTTCTAACAATCTGCATAAGGTCTTCCTCATTGCTAACCATTCTGTTCCTAATGAACCTAGTTGGCTGCTGCGAAGGATCCTGATGCTGCCTTCTTCAAGAAATTGGATGGGTTCCAGCAATGTGAAATAACTGAATTGAAGCCTGGGATGCATGTTTTTGCTGTCTATGGTCTGATGCCAACTTGTCACTAATGATTAGTAGCTCTATTGATCATGCAATTGATGGAAGCTCTTTTTTTTAGGTGATAACTTCTTCAAAAGTGCGAGCTACACAATTGAAGCCCTCTGTGCTGCACCTTTTACTGAAGAAAAGAATCAACTCAGAGCTGTGGAGGCTCAGATTCTAACAAAAAGGGCAGAGCTGTCAAAGTTTGAGAGTGAATATAGAGAGGTTGTGGCTCTGAATCTAACTGAGAAAATAGATGTCTCTGTATTTTTGTCTTCTTGACTCATCAGGTTCACTTCTAACAGGTGCTAGCTCAGTTCACAGAGATGACAAATAGATATACGGAAGAAATGCAAGCGGTCAGTTTTCACCATGAGAAACGGCCTAAATTTACTGCAGTTTTTGTTCCCTATTCCAGTTATCTTCCTATAGATGTTCACTTCTGGTCTGTTTCATACGTTTTTGGTAGATTGATGAGCTTCTAAAGCAGAGAAATGAGATTCATGCCTCATACACTTCATGTCCACCATTGAAGCGCAGCATCAGTAAAATCAAGAGCAGGACTTCCCCCAAGGAATCCAGGGAGGACAGTCAGGCAAAAGATAAAAGAAGTTCGAGCAGGGACAAGCCCAGGAAGAAGAAATGGTATAATCTCCATTTGAAGGTGGAGAAGAGGAAGCCATGCCAATAAAGTAAGAGTTGCCACTCAAAGTTTGGTGCTTCCAGCACACCATAAAAGGAAAAAGGGGTCTCACTAGTACTTCTAAGCTTCTATGCAGGACCACGATGAACTCGGGCCAGTTATTTTGGATTATCATAGATAGATCTTGATCATACTGGTATGAAGTTCCTATTTGACTGATCTTGGTGCATGTGGATATTCGGAAGAGAAGTGAAAAGGAGGGATCAATAGCTGGTGAAGTCAGTTCACAGTTCCGCTCGTTAGTTGTAGCGCATTAAGAAGTCGCAACAACTCATTGTTACTGTGTAAAGGAAGTTTCCCCTATTTAAGTTCCTCGCACTCCCATCCTGTTAATTTGTTCTTCTCGATATTTATTAGCGGATTTGCACCAAATTCGCAGAATTTATTTGTGATGCTTCTTCCTCTATCTTCTTGCTGGGTTGTAATTCAGGGAATCTGAGATCTTCTATTGATTCAAATGAATGAATGTATCATCCTATGCCTTGGCGCCCTTGTGGTATTGGTTGTGGTTGATCTCTCTTGGAGCTGTGTGGGGTCTCCGTCTTTCAGCCACTTGCTCGGCTGAAATGTTGCGCTTTCGCCGGTCGAAGCAACCGCTTTTCCAAAGTAAAAATTCAATTTCGAGTCTTCGGCGAGTATTTGGCATAGAAATGAAGCAAATTTCTGATAGGGCTGGCAGTCACCTCTATTGTGGGTGTCGATCAGAGGAGTCGCCGATGATCATATGCTTCTCCTCACACCTCAAATTTCCGATTTACTTGATCGAGAGAGAATTACTGTTAAGCGGACCATTTTTTTTACTCAAAATTTAAATTGATGAAAATTCATCGAACTTTTCGGACACCGAGTATGCTAACGAAGTATCATAATTGCAGGCAATGAATTTTAAGAGGAATCCAACCCTGAAATCTCGAGTGTTTGAAGAGGATAGTTGTAAATTTTTTTTTCCGATTACATATATGAATTTAAAAAAGATTAAAAGAAGAAAGGAATGAAGAAAATTTTATGATAAAAATGAAATATATAGTCTTTTTGAAATTAGGTTGAGAGTAGTGTTACTAAGATAAACATTAATGGTGTAACTTTTAGATCTTACTTCGACAAGGACAAATGTCAACAAGGAAATGGCTGTGAAGGTAATTATTAATTAAATTTGGAAAAAGAAAAAACCAAACCAATATGTAGAGACAAATCCCCCATTATCCCATTTAAAAAATAATAACAATACACCAATTTTTTATTTTTTATTTTCATTTTCATTTTCATTTTTTAGCATGGCACTTCTTATTTTGGCTTCTCCTCCTGTACGAGACTCTTCCCAACGTATATGTGCTCTCTTCTCTACACCTGTTTCTTTACTTGCTTTCTCTTGATCTTCCTAGGCACTCTTCGACTTCATGTCTTGATGTTGTTGAAGGCGTCGCACCGACGCCGGACCTCTCCTTGTTTCCCTGTCTTGACCTGGTATACGCTCACCTTCTCCATCGCCTTCGCAAAGGCGTCGAAGAAGGCCGTTTGGTTGGCTGCAAAGTGGTCCACGATCGGCTTCGTCCTCTTGTCAAAGGCCAAGACCTGGTCGGAGGCGAGGAGCCCTAGCCCCCTCTGGAGGTTCAGGTAGTACATGTTGTCGAACTTGTTCGGGGTCATCACGTCGTTGAAGGCGGACATCGTGGGGTCCTTGGTGAAGTTGGCGCACAGCTTCTTGAGCCCATCGGCGTACTTGGGGTGGTAAGTTGGGTCGGTCGGGGCTCTCTTGCTGTGGTGGAAGAGGCGACCGCTGAACTCCTTGCAGTGGGAGAACCCGATGGTGTGGGCACCCACCAGGGCGACCATGTCCACGACGTTGAGCCCCTTGGCCTTGAACATGGATATGATCTTGTCGATCGGGGTGGTCGGCTCGGCCAAGTGGAAGCTCACCGTGGCCGCCTTGGATGTGAGCCCGTCCTTCCGGCCCAACAGAACGTTGTAGAACGGCCCGCCGACCATCGTCACGAGATCCCTAGTGGCAACAGCGAGGATGTCGGAGCACGAGACGATCCCGGGGCACTCGAGCTCCAGGGCGGTCTTTGCCTTGACAACCACGTCGAAGCCATCCCCGGGGAGGGACAGATTGATGTCGGCATCCCGCTCGGCCTTGTTGAACGCGTTGGAGGTAATGAGGACGGAACTGTCGCACCCGTCGACCATGCAGTCGTGAAAGAACAGGCGGAGGGTGGCGGCGGCGGTGGTCGAGTGGGCGATCTGCTTGTCGATGATCACTGAACGGATGATGTCGTGGAAGCGGGGGCACGACCTGGCATAGTAATCGAGGGCGAGCGCTGGCCTCTTAGCGGAGTGGTGGGCGGAGGCAGCATCAGAGGAGGAGAGGCAAGGGAGGAGGAGGAGGAGGAGGAGGAAGACAGGAGCCATAACTGGGGCTGAATCCTATGGCTTCTCTCCTTCAAGGGAGAAAAGGAGGGAGAGAGAATAATGAGAGATTTATATGTGCAAATGGAAGACAAAGCACCATCAATTAGAAAAAGGGAGATTCGTGAGGTGGGAGGAGGTTAATTATGTAGAGGGATACTAAAAGGAATTGGTACCATCGGATGGCATTGTGGAAGAGAGGAATTGGAGGAGGCCGATTATGCCTATTTTTGGCAAACAGTTCCGAAGTGAGACTTTCCCAATATAGCCGGCGAAGAATTTCTTGTCTTCATTCTTTGGAGGGCATTTTAGTAGTTTCACGGGTGTGAGTTAAGTTTCAATTTAGGGCCTAGAAATAAAATTAAAAAAAGAAGAAGAAGAAGAAGTGGAGGAAAAGACATTGCGACGGCTGGGGTTGATGGATGCTGTTTTCCAATTTGGCCTTTCTGACCATTTGTGACATCTGTGAGGTTAAGCTTTGCCCAACCAGTTCGAGGAACTCCTCTGTTTCTCTAACTTTCACCGCAACTAATGGCTACACATGACCTCCTCTCGCATCTTCTCAGCCTATGAATATGCTCTCACTCTCCAATATGCATCCATGGACACAGACTCTGGCGCATCTCGGTTTTATTCAAGAATATTCGAATTTTACAATCGTAAGAGTTTCGTCTCTTAGTAATCGGTAGAACCCACTAAATATTTTAAACTTATTTCTCTCTCACACACACAAGATGCATTGCCTCGGGGTCAATGGGCCTTGATGCATCGACAAATTTACATTTTAGATGGGTTAAGTCATCCCTCCCTCGGTGTATCATATGCTCAGGCATATATCGACCTCAGCCGTGACGATGATGGTGATGTGGTCGGCATGTCTCGACCAAACACGGGCTTCCACAAACGCACCGATGCATTGGATCACTCGGTTGGGCCCCCAACAGCCTGTTACCATCGTTGTCAATTACCTAATACGACCGACTGGATTTGGATGGAACACGTGAACCATAGATGGAGACGAGAAAGTGCAACCTTCTCCAGAGTCTCCTGTGCAGAACATGACCCCAACCAAAAAAAAAAAAAAAAGAAAGAAAGAAAGAAAGAAAGAAAGGAAGAAGGAGGAACGTTTCAATATTCTTAGTCAACGGTAATCGTAGACTTTTAAAACTTGACTCGAAGGGGTTTTATTTTTTTGGTTTAATTTACTTTCGTCACGTTTTCAATTTCTCTTAAATTGGAACGTGGGGATAATGCTAAAAGGTCGAACCCCACATTGCACGCGAGATTTGACACACGGAAAAGTTGTACAAGTGACCGAGTGGACTCATGTCCGTCCTCCTCGGCAATTTCGTCACGCGAAACTTGTGTACCATGTGATTGCCGCTATTACTTGGAAAAAGGTACACGGCTCGTGAAAAATGGTAGTATGAGCATGCCAATCCACAACATGGTATAAAGGATAATTAAAAGGGTATTGATATACTTATTTATGAAATTAAAAATTTAAAAATATTAATTATTTAAATTTATTTATCATTTATATTCGTAATTTATATATGTATTTGATTTTATGGTTGAGAGATTTAATAACTCTCATTTAAGTTCCCAATGACAAATTGTCCATTTTCTACATCTTCTCCTTCCTCCTCCTCGAGCCTCTATTCAAGATTTAAATTGAAAGGGACATTTGGAAGGATTGACCTTGATCATCATCTTTGACCCAAAGACACGATTATTTTATGTAGGAAAAATACGGAAGTTGTCGCCACGATTCGCAGACACCTACTTTTAGGGTCAGGTGACGAATCCAATAAAAGCAACCGCACGGCAGTGAAACCTTCGGCTGACAGATAGGTGCACGAAACCGCTCGGGTTAAATTATCCAATTTTTTTAGTAGACAAGTTACTTAATTCATTCTCTATTACGCTATTTAATTAGAGCGATATCTCATCTTTTTTTTTTATTATTAATACGTGCAGAAACGGTTTTAGTAATCCTACCATGACCAAATATCAATTGTGTTACATGCGTACGGTTTATTCCACCACTTACCACATGTGGTTCCATCAACATACTCTCCCAAGGGGCAAAATCTTCCGAGACTTCCTGGGGGGCTTACACCAGAAATCTTTCCATATGCAGAAAAACCCAGCGGCACGAAGGAAGCAGTTGGCAACCCAAAAATCAAATCATCCACTTGGGCGTTTTAGACCTTTGGCTCCACATGAATTCTGGCACGTGCTTCGCATGATAAAAACGAGCATTTTGGAAATCAGCACAGCACGCCCAATATCCGCCTCTGGAATTGGCCTCGGTGGGGGTATAAATATCAAGCCAAAAGCTTCTCCGCTCTTATCTCTTCTCTTGTCTCCTCTCTCTCTCTCTCTCTCTCTCTCTCTCGTCTCTGCACCATTCTCTCCACTTCTCCATGGAAACCCTACAGATCATCCTCGTGCTGGCCATCTCTGTCATCTTCTCATCGAGCCCTTCCAGTGGCCTGAGCAGTCTTCTTCACGACAGTAATTTCAGCGGGAGCCGTTACCGCTCGTTCCAGGAGGCAGCTAACGACCCTAGCACCGTGAATTGGATGCGGAGCATAAGGCGAGAGCTTCACGAAAACCCGGAGCTCGCCTACGAGGAGTTCCAGACAAGCTCGGTCATCAGGCGGGAGCTCGACCATCTGGGTGTTTCTTACCGTTGGCCTGTCGCGGGCACCGGCGTGGTCGCACAGATAGGATCGCGTTCACCGCCCTTTGTCGCCCTCAGGGCCGACATGGACGCCCTGCCTATTCAAGTACGTATATTCCCACCTCCACATAAATATTTTTCCCGGAATTTATGGATATCTTTGCTTTGCTGTTATGGAATTAATTCTCACTTTTCATGTCATTTTAAAATTCGATTTTCTTTTTATAAATAAACACGGACATGTCTTATTTAAGTGTTGATGCAGAAAATGAAATGGTGTATGGTCAAGATAGAGAACGATAGCGTATGATAGTAGACCACAGTTTTTCACATTCACGTGCATAGGAAATAACTATATAATTTTCGGGTACCAAAATCCATAATACAATTGGTCAATTGTATAGGTTCTGCCTAGTCAGAAAGAAAAATTCCATGCATGGATCCCTCAATTGACTATAGCGCTTGACCTTCAATTCGAAGGGAAATTAGGTTAAATACCCCATAGTACTTGGTTCAGAGGATAAGCTTGAGATATGACCAAGTACGTGGCCTTTAATTAATTTGGTGGCCTGGTCGCACCAAGAAAAAAAATGAAACTAATGGGAATTGGACGCTTGACTTTTATATTATAGGAAATGGTCGAGTGGGAACACAAGAGCAAGGTCGACGGCAAGATGCACGCCTGTGGCCACGATGCGCACGTCGCCATGCTCCTTGGAGCAGCTAAGATCCTTCAGGAAAGGCGGGATCAGTTGCAGGTAAAAAAAATATCTTTCGCAGTCAGTAATCATAGCCTTGAGAATATATCGATACGGATTTCCGGTCGACCCTGCGATCAGCATATATTGACAAACATGGTAATCTCATAGATCGAACATTGTTGGGATTCACAGGGCACGGTGGTTCTCATATTCCAACCAGCCGAGGAACGAGGAGAAGGCGCCAAGCATATGATCAGGGAAGGCGCCCTTGAAAACGTGGAGGCAATCTTCGGAGTACATGTAGTGCACAGGTACCCGATTGGTACAGTGGCATCCCGCCCCGGGGAGTTCCTAGCTGGGTGCGGGAGCTTCAAGGCCACGATCTGCGGCAGAGGGGGCCACGCCGCCTTGCCCCAGCAGTCAATCGACCCGATTCTGGCCGCCTCCTCTTCTGTCGTCAGCCTGCAGAACATAGTGGCTAGAGAGGTCGACCCTCTGGATTCTCAGGTTGGTATGCAGCACTGATGTTTATCATATTTTGCACAAAACGATGGAAACAATTCGGAACTCAATACCATTCTTCTGCCCCGATCGATTGATGATGTTCTGATCTCCAGGTGGTGTCGGTCTCCATGATACAAGGAGGGACAGCATTCAATGTGATCCCTGACACGACTACGATCGGTGGTACCTTCAGAGCCTTCAGCAGGAAGAGCTTCCATGCACTCAGGGAGAGGATTGAAGAGGTACATATACAGCTCATTTCCTTCCTTTGAATGAACTTAATCCCTCGGAAGAACTGGACTCCTGTTTTAGTCTGATTGTCACTTGAGTTAGAAATGGTCGGCTTTGTCTTCTGCAGTCCGTGGTCGAAATATAAGCCACACAAATGTCAAATTGATCGTCTGCCTGCCTGCTCGTATACATGGGCCACGAGGATTTTAAATCTCAACTTACTGAGGTTGATTCTTTTTGGACATGCAGATCATAAAAGGGCAGGTGGCGGTGCACCGGTGCACAGCTGAGATCGACTTCTCCGGTGAAGAGCACCCCACCATTCCCCCGACCATCAATGACCCCAAGGTCTACGAGCTGGTCCATCAGGTTTCCCGGGAAATAGTTGGAGAAGAGAACATCTCGCTGGCTCCTATGTTCACCGGGAGTGAGGACTTCGCCTTCTACTTGAACGAGGTCCCGGGTTCCTTCTTGTTTCTCGGTACGAGGAACGAGAGGACGGGAGCCATCTACCCTCCTCACAGCCCTCACTACACCATGGATGAGGATGTGCTCCCCATCGGTGCAGCGATACACGCTTCATTCGCGGTGTCATTCCTCTCGAGCTCGACAGTTCAGCGGCATTGCTAGGGCAACAATGATCTCAAGGTCGCTGCTCTAGCGTCGTGAGATAAGAATCTGGAATTTGAGCTTGGCGACCACTTCACTACTGACCGAAGCTCGTGATGATACTGCGGAGGAATTGGAGGAAATATTTCAAGAACATCGTACCTCGCGGTGGAAATTGATCCACTCTCTGTCCGTGAAAGACACCCGTTGGAGCCAACCCCGATACAATCGGATAAACTCGGGTTGAATTTTATGTTGATAAATGAATCGCCGATAGCTCGATTTGTGCATACAATGCATGGACTAGTGTCAGCACTGCCTGTAGTTCATTTTCGTTGCCCGATGTATACTTGCGGTGCTGAAGTTCGATTGATCAAAATTTTCCTGATTTTGAGCGAGTTGGTTGACCGACATCTGATTATTCGGTTTCCCAAAGATTCTGATTGGTGGACCCATTGAACCCAAAGCCCAAGCTCTCAACCCATATTGGGCCGATTTTGGCCCAATAAGTGTCCGTCTTGGATCGACCGCTCTGTCGATCACAAACCGACCTTCCCGGTTCAAGTTGGAACCGGCGCCAAAGCAATTTCGGTCTGGTCTGGACTGCCGGAGACTGAAGTACTCGCTCATTGTCCGGTTCTGACCAACTCTCTCTCTTTTTCTCTGCATCATCTTCAATCTTCGGAAGACACCGGAGAAGAAAACAAAAACGCCGCCGTTCCTTCTATCTTCAAGACTTCGCCCTTCTCCTTGTCCATCTTCTACGACCGCAACGCTCCCTCGCGTGCACAGGATAAGTCCCGACCGCACCCTATGCGCACCTGAGCTCAGCCTCAGCCTCAGCCTCAGCCTCCCCCGCTTCTCCTGACATGGAGTCCACCTCCGCCCTCTCCCTCCGTTATCATCCCAAGGTGACTGCTCGCTCTTCCTCTCTCCCTATCCGCCACAGAACCAGACGATGACTGATTTTTCATTTACCTGCTCAGTTACCGTCGGCCGCCTCCTCTCATTACTCGACGCACCAATTCGGGCTGCTTGGTGGCGTTGCATCACTCTGGGGCCACAGGAGGCGCCTGAGATGCAGGAGCCTGGTGGTCATGGCCGCCGCAGGGAATGGCAGGGCCTCCAGGCGCGTGGCTGGTGGTCGGAGAGTTTACAGGGAGTCTCAGAGTGAGAGCCCTCTGTCGGCTGCTTCAGTGAAGCAGTTCGCTTCCTCCGTCGCCCCTGCTGCAGCACTCGTGGCTGCTACCTTCGGTATGGCCATTGTCGTTTCCTTCATGTTACTAGCGTCATGTCAGCTTCTGGAAATATGCGGCTTTGTAGAAACCTCATTATGTGATGCGACCCCTTCTATCCGGAGCAGTCTATGAGGGCTGTATTACAATAATATTTGCAAGTCAAATTTAATTTTTTATCGTCTCGGATGGTGTACTAATTTACGTTTTCAGCTGACAGTTTTATGGAAACTGGTGGAGAAACTCTTAATGCCGAAACGAGCATCCCCTTCAATGGCTGAAAGTAAATCTTCTGCACAGGGAGTGAAATGGTCTATAGGTGCTGGATCAAATCTGATGTCTAATCTCAATGCGAAGATTGACAGACAGGCCAAGCAAAAGATCAATGAATTTGCCAAAGAACTCAGGACATTTAGTGTTGTTGACATGTCAGGTACACTAACAAAAGTTTAATGCTATACCATAACACCATTTGGCTTTATACAGGAATATGTTTTGCTTAGATATTCAGTTCCTGTCAATGATTACTTGTTGAAAAATGCCTTTGCAATAAATCAGATTTCCTTTGATGGTTTTTTTTTTCCAAACACCTTGATCAAATAGTAGCATATGTTTTGTGAAAAAGGATTTTTTTTCCTTCTATTTAGATTCGGGAAATTACATTTACTTTGGGATCCGTAAGATAATTTCTCATTCATTTTGTTCCATTGATTTGGTTTGCATTTTGATATGTTTGACTGCAATCCAATTGAAATATTAAGGCATTTTTTCCCTTTTGGACTTTAAAATTCTTTCTTCCTTGCAGGTCGGAGCTTCGGAGATGAAGGCCTATTTTTCTTGGCTGAGAGTCTAGGTTACAACCAGGTAAAGTTCTCGGTGATATTTTCCTACTTTGACAATCTAAGTGCTTTTCAGACTCAATTAGTTGTCAAAAGTGAGATATAGGTGTTACATTTCTTCTTGTGACATGTTTGTTCTTTTTTATGTCACCTGTCCTTGTATCAGACTGCAGAAGAGGTAAGTTTTGCTGCAAATGGCATAACTTCTGCTGGAGTGAAGGCTTTTGATGGTGTTCTTCAATCAAATATTGCGCTGAAGACTCTTGATCTTTCTGGAAATCCCATCGGAGATGAAGGTGTGAAGGTTGGTCTCTGTCTAGGTGCGGTTTTTTTGCTTAGTATGGAAAATGGTTTGACAGCTGCTGTTTTCCAATTGGCTAACTGCTGGTGACACGGGCCTGAAAAAGGAAGAAGGGAATCCCTCACTTTTGATATAGCAGGCACCGGCAGGAGGCCTGCAAAATGAGCTTAAATACAACTTCATTAATGCGTTGAATATTTTGCGGAAGATATGAAATGAATTGGAAATGAAGTAATGCAATTCCTGTAGTGATGAATATAAGTCCAATTGGATACTTGGGAAGTTTTGTATCTGTATTTTGAGCTGTAAAAGGACAGCAATGATATCACTGTAAAGGACAGTCTCAATGTTTCCTTACGTAATCCTTTTCGAACACTTTGTCAAAAGGTTCAGCTATTGTTGCTTCCTAAAATTTTTGCCAAGCAGTTTTAGAATATCATCTCTTGGTGAGAGGGTTCATTTAATAGCCGGGGACTACTTCTTGATGCTGCAAGACAAAATGCTCTTCATGTTCTTTATCTACCATGATATGTTTTTATTATTTCAAGAATAACAGTATCTTGATGTGACGGTTCATTAAATTGCAAGGACTATTTGATGGCATTCTCTTTGCGATCTTACTCAGTCATAATTTATTATTATTATTTTAAGTTTTCTGTACTCAAATATATCATTTCTAGTTTCCATTTGAATAGCTAAGGTTATGTTTTTAAATGGTTTTACGATATACTTTACCTTTCACTATTAAAATTTTCTTGCAGTGCCTCTCTGATATTTTGGTGAATAATAGTGGCATTCAGAAGCTCCAGTTAAACAGTGCCGACTTGGGGGATGAGGTATGCTTTCATAGAAAATCTTGACTGTTGCTAGCTTGACATATGTTCCACATAGATCTCAGTCCCTCCTAGCAGTTAAATTCATTGCGGTTCTTTTTCCACAGGGAGCTAAAGCTATTGCAGAGTTGTTAAAGAAGAATTCGACCTTGCGAATTATTGAACTTAACAACAATATGATTGACTATTCTGTAAGCATTTCCTGTAACCTGTTTTTTAGTAGCTCATCCATTTTAAATCGATATATGCAACTGTCTGGTGCATTTTGCTTATGCTTTATTTTGTGTAAACCGAGTTAGGGATTTACAGGTCTTGCTGGAGCACTGCTTGAGAACAATACAATACGAAATTTACATCTGAAGTAAGCAAAACTTCTCAGATGCTTCTGTTGTTTGATATCAAAGACATGGGCTTTAGCCTAGATGTGTTTCTGTCTAATTGGAATATGATACATAACTCTCACATTCCCAGTCCAGTTTCTCATGATGTAAATTTATTTAAGTTGTTATGACAAGATTTGCTTGTCTTTTATCTCAGTAATAACTATGGTGGAGCTCTAGGGGCTAACGCATTGGCTAAAGGTCTCGAGGGGAATAAGTCTTTGAGAGTAAGTACTTAATCTTTTCCGTTGTGTTACATCCAATGTTCTCTTTGGCGGATGTTTCTGCATTAGAGATACTTGTACAGATGTTACTGAATTATAGGACAGCTGCAGTTTTGCTTGTCTACTGCTTCTTCTAAAATGCTATACCCCATGTCTCAACTCATGAGGTTTATTGACATTGAAATATTCAGGAACTTCATCTGCATGGCAATTCCATTGGAGACGAAGGTGCCCGAGCTTTGGTGTCTGGTTTATCTGCACATAAAGGTGACTTCTTTATTACATGCTTATGGCTGTGTGAATCATGTATTTCATCACACTAGCAATCTGATTGGTGATTCTCTTTCTATGTATTTCTGCAGGTAAAATTGCTTTATTAGACCTTGGCAACAATTCAATTACATCAAGAGGTGCCTTTCATATTGCCGAATATATCAAGAAAAGCAAGAGCTTGTTATGGTTGAATCTCTACATGAATGACATGGGTGATGAGGTACTGGAAATTTTGTATTCTAATCCATGTGTTTGTTCTGCCTTTGAGACCTGCTGAAGGCTTGTAATTCTGATTTCTTGACAATGAATTTTACTTCTCTATGTTGCTAATGATGAATTCTGGTTCGATGGAATTTTTTTGGGAGACATTGTCTTATTGCATACTAATTTGGCTGAATTGACGAACATGGCTGTCAATTTGAGAGGAAAGTGTTTTTGCATCATCTTTTGATGTATGATTCTTCCTATTTATTTCTAAAGTGCAATGAAGAGAGGAAATTAAGAGATTTTTATGGCATTGACAATCTGACATAGAAATGTAGTATGACATACAAGACATTCATATCCCGTTGCATTAGCACGATCTAGTTAATAACAGGTTTAAGAATTCCTAGTGTCATAAATAGTACTCTTAAATGTGGGCATATATTTTTTTTTCTAGTGAAAATGTGGACATATATTTCATTTGTTTGTATGAGGAGTGGATACTGATTAGCTTCCATATTATCAGGGAGCTGAGAGGATTGCAGATGCTCTGAAGGAAAATCGGACCCTATCGACCATAGACCTGGTGATGAGATTTCTACCTTTATCAGATCTGCTTGATATATTCTCATTATATGCTTTACTTATTTGAATTGTCATCACAGCTTATTATAACTAATTCTGATCGTCTGAATGTTACAGGGAGGAAATAACATCCATGCAAGTGGTGCTGCAGCAATAGCTCCAGTTTTCAAAGATAATACTGTCATTACAACTGTAAAGCCTTAACATCTAAAATAATTAGAGTATCTTTATCTGGCATCTTGACTTCGTTACTCAATCACACAGTTAGAACTTGGTTAACATTTTGACTATCACTTGGTCATGCAGTTAGAACTTGGTTACAATCCGATTGGTCCTGATGGAGCTAAGGGTTTAGCCGAAGTTCTCAAGTTTCATGGGAATGTCAAAACCCTCAAGCTTGGATGGTGTCAGGTTACTCGATATTTTCCAGCTTAAACTTACACCAAGTACATGGTTTTTGCAAAAGAATTTCTCAATGTTGTAACAAAAAATTCTTGCAGATAGGAGCAAAGGGTGCAGAGTTCATTGCAGATATGTTGAAATATAATACTACTATATCTGTTTTGGACCTGCGGGCCAATGGACTTAGAGATGAGGTTTGTATATGCGGTATTGTTTTCTTCATCCCAAAAAATTCATCTCATGTTGAGTTTGTCTTTAAAATTTTCAGGGTACAGCCTGCTTGGCCCGCAGCTTGAAAGTGGTCAATGAAGCCCTAACATCCCTTGATTTAGGATTCAACGAGATTAGGGTATGTGAATGTGTGCTGTGGCATTGCAATTTTCATCCGCTAAAGATCCCACGTGTCTCAGTAATCAATATTGTTTTCTTGTATAGGATGACGGGGCATTTGCAATTGCACAAGCACTCAAAACTAATGAAGATGTGGCTGTCTCGGCCTTGAACCTTGCCAGCAACTTATTCACAAAGTTCGGGCAGGTAATTTTGATCTGACTTTCCTTCAAATGCTCTTTGCTCCTGTACTGTTTCTCATTAGATTCTTTGGTTTGAGGGATTTCTCATTCTAAGAGTGCTGCAATCCTCTTGCAGAGCGCTCTAACTGATGCCAGGGACCATGTCTATGAGATGAGCGAGAAAGAGATCAGCATCTTCTTCTAGGCAGATGCCTGAGGGCCCTTAAGGTCATAAAAGAGTGCACGAATTGAAGTGCGGCACCGGGAATGGATTTTTGCATTGAGATTGTGATTATATTCGTTGGTCAAAATGGTTTTGCAAGCTAGGATTAGGATAGCGTAGGTAGATAATGAAATAACATGGATGCAAGCATGTAATCTTGGGTCCTTCTAATATCATGTGCTTCAGAGCCCATATGACTTCGTCTCAATGTGTTCGGCAGTGGGCCCATGATATATAGATCGGCATGAATATGAACAGTCAAAATTACATTTCCAAGGACAGAGATATAATTACAAATGAACTCACAAGGTGAGTGTTATTCATCCAGCCGTCTCGTGTTGGTTGTGGAAGTGGAAATGCCATCCATCCTATGTGCCATCATAACATACTAACCACGGCCAGTGCTAAGATTGCTGCTTGCCATCTTGCTCCTCTTGGAGCAACATTGAGGCATCTTTGAGGGTTGAATCTTTCCCAAATTCAGCAATTCTCGAAGCTGTCTCTGCAACTCTTACAGTTCTTTGAGCGACTATGTTGATTCAGTTATTGATGCTTGATGTCGGCCAAGACGAAGTTTGGACAGAGATGCTTCTCCATTTTTATTCCAGCACCATAGCTGCAATGGGAACTTGAGGTAACTTCCATCTTAATCATGAGTGATCCAATACACATCAATCAATTCTTCCTATCGAATCATTGTATAAAACAATCCTTTTATATGATCATGTATGATATAGAGTTACACGAAGACCATTGCATTATATGATGCTGGAGGTCTACTCAAATACAAGGGCTCACATTGCTGCAACAAGCAAATATAGAACAAGCTTCCGGAGGCCCTCTGGATTTCCGGTGTATTTCCCAGCTGAAGGGCTGATTTCCCCTTACTTGTAAACAGTTTCATATCCCGAAAGAGGAAGTCATTTTGATTGTCAGAATCTGCAAGTTCCCCCCTTGAGTTGCCGCCTCGCTTTTACTGGTGAAGGTTGAATCCAATGAACCTTGAATTTAAGAGCAAACAATAGAGGATAGGAATAAAACCTGCAATCCATACAGCTGTGATCAACAAATTCAATGATGGGACCTGTTGTCTTACTTTTGCGACTTGTTGCTCAAGCAGTCATCATCTCAACAAGAGATGCTCCTGACCTTGTTCGGCCTGCATCCATCATATAATGAAGGATCAACTGAACAGTCATGATTACAGCAATTCTAATTGGAGCAGAGGCTCATCATTCAGCAACATCAGCTGTGCTTCGATCCAATACCGCAGGTTCATATTTGAACCCAAAAAAACCAAAAGACGCTAGCAGCAATTGTGGAACACTCACCTCTCTTCTTAAGCTTGTTCCTGAAGCTTCTCTTCCTACTAAATGCTGTTTCCTGTTGCAACATAATTTGTTTTCAGTCAAGAGGTGAAGATGGGAGAGAATGATTGAACTCATCAACATAATCTAAACGAGTCCCCCCCCAAAAAAAAAAAATTTAAGGGAAGGACCAAACCAGAGGTTGACTCAGTTTTTCAGCTTCACGAACTGCATGTACGAGATCCCTGTTAGATTCCATGTAAAGGCTCGTTATAACTCCAAACTGACCAGCCCGAGCAGTTCGCCCAATCCTATGCAAGAAGTCTACAGCAGATGTGGCAAAATCAGCCTGCATAAGACCACAAGTTTATGTATTTTTCAGACATTCAGGAGTATACTAGAAGATACCAAAACAATGGAACAAGATGAACTATCCATCAAAATACACATAGAAACACAGTCATCTATCACAAGCAACATTGAATTCATTCTAGGGATGCAGTAAACACAGTAATATTTGAACTTTAAATTATAAAAAGACTGATTATTGCACCTGAATAACATGGGAGATGTTGGGTATGTCAAGACCTCGAGCTGCAGCATCAGTGCAAACAAGGATTCCGCCTTTCTCCCTGAAATTGACTATGGTCTCCGCTCGTTCTTCTAGAGAGCTATCCTTGTGATAGCGAAAGCACTCAATTCCAGCTCTGTCAAGTATACTTGCCACTGCTTCAACAGCCTCAACAGTGTTTGCAAATACCATTGTTCGGCTTAAATTTGAATTGATATCTAGACTTGTACATTTTAAGCCATTGTTGATGGCTTCTATTAAGGCATCAACCTGTGTCTCAACACTCACCTCAACCCACCTGTGCTCTAACCTGATACAAAATACAAATTTCATGATCAGTATGCTAGCACTAATCAAATAACAGCATCAAATATGCCCATGCAAAGAATACATCGGACACAATTGATCAACTATCACGAGAGATTGATATATGGTCTTAGTCTAATGAACTGGATCAATCATATTGTACAGAAATAGGACCTAAAAAGGGGCCTGTAGATAAAGACATAGTTCTACATACTATCATTGGCTTCGCCAACTAAGTTGGTTGCTTTCTAAAACCATCTATGATTTGCCATCAAATCACTGAGACTTGTGCTGAGACATCAAAAGATGCCACATCTTAACCTGTTAATTTGTGGATGTTGAAGGTCAACACAATAACATTTCATGGAACCTACTCCAACTTTAAGTTGCAGGAATTCATGTTCTTCCGTGTATGCTTTCACCTTTCTCTGAGGGCCTGATCTAGCAACTGCAGACAGGACACTTTTAAAGGAATATCACCTTTTTATAAGATTAATTTGGCCCAATAAACTATTTTATTTTCCCACAGAGGATTAAAGAGATACCTCGGGTTGTGATAGTGGAGGTAATTTCCACTGACCCACTTAGCATCTGGAAACATCTTTCTGAGCACAGCACCAGCAGTTTTCTTCCCATTAGTTGGAAGTGTTGCAGCAACGAAGATATACTGCTTACTCCGCTCATACTCTTTTCTCACTCTTCTCCAGTCTCTTCTCTTTACCCATCCAACATCGTTCCCCTCTTCTGTTTCCAGATTGTTGTCTGGCATAGAGTCTTCATCCTCCTCCTCCTCCTCCTCCTCATCATCATCATTATCGTCCTCCAAAGTGATATTTGAATTTTCACGCTCATCACCTTCCTCATCAAAGGCCACTGCAGTACCAGGGCTCAGCTCAACTGGCTGCTTAAGATTATAACTTTTGTTTCGAAAGAGTGATTTCTCATCAAATCGGAGCATATTTAAAAGGCGGATAACTTGATTCTGGAAGCTTCCACAGAGAAGCATGTCGGCTTCATCAAATACCTGCCAAACAAATTGATCAATCAACATTAAGGAACCAGATAACTTACATCTCAAGTGAAATGTTAACTGCACAAGGGTGCTTGAAAATGATACCACATATTTTACTCCTCGTATAAAATCCATGCGTCTATGCCTATTGGGATCAATGTTGTTCAAAAAAGCAGCTGGTGTTGAGACGATTACATCAGGTTTGTTAACTGGCCATCCCTGCAGACATATAATAGCATTGGTTTTTGGATACACAAATGAGAGAAAAGCCATTCCTGTATTTGGAATAACCATAAAACTTATAGCAAAAAAAGCTCAATTGCACTTCCAGAGCTATACGAATTAGATAGTGTTACCTGTCCGCCACAGACTGCAGCAACTCTTAGAAGTGGCTCCCCATTATCTCCACGGAGATCATTAGCCATTCGGACCACTTGTTCACATAGCATAATGTTTGGGCAGAGAACAAGAGAAACCCTCCGGGTAGAACTTGGCTCTTGATCTTCATCAGTGTGCTCAGAATCAAAGCTAGTATTGCAGAGCTTATCGATTAGAGGGACAAGATAAGTATGTGTTTTACCACTACCGGTTTCAGCAGCAACTACCACATCCTTTCCCGATAGAACGGAAGGCACTGCAGCAGCCTACATCAGGGAAAAACAGCAAAATAATCTAAAAAAATTAATGATATCTGAGAATCACAGGTCGTCTGGAAAATCATGAGCAAGGAGCCTAGCATACACTGGAAAGAACGAATTACAAAGATAGTTATGGCTGAGAATGGCCATTACTTTCCTCCCCCCACGAGTTCAAGACTTTTCAAAGGTCGATATTAGGGGTATGCAAGAATAGTAAATGGGAGTCAAAGAACACAACTAGTTCAAGAACTTAGAAAGTACAGATTAAGAACTCAGAAATCGAGTATGTCACCACATAAAACAATGAAATGTGCACCTGAACAAGAGAGGGCCTCTCTATTCCGACACTACGTAGAGCTCGGGCAAGCTTGTCAGAGACTCCGAGGGACGACCAGGAAACACCCTCTTCAGCAAGAAACGTGTCGCTGCCGCCTCTGTCAGCAGTGGCAGCACTAGCAAAGCAGCGGGAAGCTCGGCATCTTGGCGGCTTTATCAGACAAAAGGACAGCGTACGACGGGGAGGACATGGGCGGGAGCTGAGCAACGAGGGGCTTGAGCTCCTGAAATGCGATAGCAGCCCCGGCGGGGAAGATGACACCTTGCAGAAATGGAGAATTGAGGTCGACCGGTGAAGAAGCATCGGATGGATTCCTGTGAAACAACCCCAGTCCGTAGTAGAACCAGAAGAAGAGACCTAACCGAATTCAGACGACGTTCTGCGCTCGAGCAGAAGAAAAAAGATTGAATTTTTTTGAAGTTTTAAGCTTAAACCCCTTCCCAATGGCGGATCCAAGCTCAAAGATGATGACACAGGACTATAACAGAAATGGAGACCCCTAAATACATCGTTCGGACCGAATTCGGCCCAATTTCATGATGGGCCAACCATCGGGCCCATTAAAATTATTCCATAAGATGGTAGGAAGTTTGTCGGAATAATGAAGAAATTGAGTGTCTCGCCAATTTTGGAAAGACAACAACTTGAGTATCCTCTGGAGAATCACCGACTTAGTTGCCCAAATGGGACACGTGTACAAATCCCGTGAATGTTTCCCCACCGCCAACAGGTCACTCCCATGCAGCTTATATATGCATAGAGGCATATGTGCATATATGTGTGTATATATATGCATCGCCCGCCATTGGAAGGGCATAGATGTGCAAGGGCTCCCAGTTCCCAGTTTTTAGTTCTGAATAGAGAGAACGATCGATGGCTCTTCAGCGGATATCTCGCTTGCACGATGAGATCGAGGAGCTTGGCTCCATCTACCTCAAAGCCTCCGAGGAGATCGATACCCTGAAAGACACCAAGAGGGAGGTCAAGCGCGAGCTCAAGAAGTCAAGGGACGAGCTCGAAGGCTTGAAGACACTGACAGGTGACAACGATGCCAGTATGCTGGGGACCACATCGTCATCAAACCGGAAGTTGATGAAGGCAGACAAGAAGACGGCGATCGCTGAGCTGGAGCACCAGCTTGGCTTGCTGGAGGCAGCCCTGGCCTGGCTCGAGAAGAAGAAGGCGAGGGTATTCGAAAAGCGCGAGGACCTCAAGGCACGGATGGTGAGGAAGGTGGTCGATGTGCAGTGTGGAAAAGAAGGGCAGTCTGTTGTGATCATGGGGGCCGGGGATGTGGCTGCTGTAGGGAAGATGGTGGAGTGGATTCCAGTCAAGCCGAGAGCGTGCAACGTCTCAGGTTCGGTGAGTGGCCGGGAGGCGGAAGAGATCAGGGAGGAGGCAGAGCGGCTAAACCTTCAAGTTGATTTTCCAGAGTGAATTGGAGGAGACACGCACGAGAGCATGGATCATGTAAATACTACAGCGTTTTTATGAACTCAGATTGTGATATTGTATTGTGTTTACATTGAATCGAACGTCACCTTCTTCATTTCGAAGGAGTCATAACAACAATCGTATGCAGAACTTTCCGAAAGCAGGTGAGTAAGAGAGAAACTTGATCAGAACAAAAAACCAGGCGTTCCACTGATCGTTAGGTATCTGCCATGAATTCTCTGAAGGGATTGAGGCATCTCTGTCGATATTCATGCAGTCTTAGATGTCTTCTCCCAGGCAAATTCTTGTCACGAATCATCTGAAAATTGGGGAACGGCCCTTTCCAGCGATCGATAGATCGTGGGGTTCCTCGATCACCAACGTTCTTCATTTTTTAGCATTCGCTTTTCGTTGCAGGGTTGCTCGAGGAATTGCGTCACTGAAAGTGGCAGTTCTTTTCTTCAAATGCTGAGGTTCACGTTGACTGCGAATTTGTTCGGTCAACTCTTGTTTCAAGACAACCTGTAGTGGCACAGCTAGAAAGGTTCAAAACGAATACGATAATATACAGACGCTAACGAAATTCAACTTGGGTACAATAATCGGCCCTCGCTTTATATTACTTTGGCAAAATCCAGCTTAGTACTGCCGCAATCTGCGACAAACGTACATTTCTAGACTAGAATTTATTTGCTGTTTGTGTTTATGTTCCTGGTCAGTTGAAGAAGCAACCTTTTACTGTGAAGTATTTGGACCTTCGCAACTGTGACAGGCTGAATGTTCACGTCAGGTGTTCTCCTTCTAATAATAGCCCATTTACCATAAGCTCTGTTCCGTGGCTTTTCTTTGTTAGTATGTCTTAGCTAAAACAGTAACTTACACTGTACCAAATTTTGTTCCTGTTCGTCTGCTTTGGATGTATTATCTGATGCTAGCTGTTAGCTTGGAATGGCTCATCATCCCTAGAGTAGTGAGGACCTGAATGACCCAAAAATAGCTCAATGATTGAGATCTAAAATCTGACCTGACGACAACAAGTTGAGCATTATTTTGCAGACAGAGTCCATCAGCCCGGTCCTTACCTTTGGCAAATGTTTGGCCATTGCTGCTAGTATCTTTAGCCATGATGACTTGTGTGATTGAATACTTTTTTCCTTTTTGCTCGTAATAGTAGTGAGCACCTTCTCTGGTGCTTGAATCACTTTCGTGTTCACTGTTGGAATTCAGGTATTCGGCGAGCTCTTGCGTGAAGAATATAGCGGACCCGGGATTTCTCTGGTGGAGCTTTTCACTGATATGATGGTTGCACGGGGGCAGCTTTCCCCCCCCACGAGCGGCACTTTTATGGGCTCAAAATTACTTGGATCGGGACTGGGAATCTTGGAGTGCAACAGACAACGAACTAGTTTCTAATCTGTTTGTTAAATCTGGTACCCCGTTTTTTATTTTTTTATTTTTTTATCATCATCATCAAATAAGTTTCTTTATCATTTATCTGCTGTATCCAGGCTGTACAGAGTCTTGTAAAACTAAAAGATTAATTAACAGGGGGGCATTCATTCGACGATGCTTCCTATTGCATCTTCCTCTCTCTGGTTTTATGTAGTCTCGTAAAAGCCTCGGTGATTGCTTTTCTTGGGTCGAGCGTTTCGGCTAAGGAGGCCATCTTCGGGCTACTCTTGCTCTCGAAGCTCAAGCCAGTCTCAGCTTGCAACCTCGGCGATGCTCTCTAAGCTTGGGCGCCATGACCTCGACTTCATCACTGCTGAGTTCGTGGACAATGTTCTGCCCCTGCTCCTCTGAAATTTTCAAAGATACCTAGAGTGAATAATGTTTTGCATCCTTACTTCTACGACTCCTGTGATACATCAGACCCTAAATTGAATTGTTAACTTCTGTCTCATCAAAAAGAGTTTTCAGTCTTAACATGATCATCTGATGCCAAGAACATAGACGAGTTGGTCTGATCAGAAACTGTGTTTAGGAAATCTAGTTCCCAGATGGAAAGAAATGACTTTTTTTAAAGCTCATGTGTGGTCCTGTGCAGTATGAGTATATATATCCTTCAAATGGGTTTCAAAGATTATTCGCCATCCATGCAGAGGACCAGAGAGATGCTTGCTATACACTGTACAGGCTGTTAAAACGCAAGTGCCACTGTTACCTCACCCCTTATCTCTATTCTGTCCAGATAATAATTGAATTGTTGAAGAGATCCTCGAAATAAAGATCTCAGTGGGTTGCATTGGGAGGTACCTGGTTGCACTCCTCTCTGTCAGAATCCTCTGGTTTTGTCTGACTACTACTCTCCTCCTGTAATGGATTTTCTGCTGATTGCTGCTGCCGCTCTTGCTGCTTCATCTTTGCATGCCTTTTGGCTCTCAGAACCTTCATCACCTCTAATGCCAACAAAGAGGGAAAAAAGGAAAGAGACACAACTCTGGTATTAAAGAATCATAGATTGGGGTCATATGGTGACTTTCGTATATCCTAGTGATGCAACAAATGTTATTGACACCCTGAAGAATCTGTTGTACGAATTCGAGTAATGGTTGAAGCATAATACCTTGGGAGGGGACGAGACGGTAGGCGTGCCCGAGAGTGAGGGTTTCACTCGGGTGGAGCAGCTTGACTCGGGTGTAGCGAACCTTCTCCCGGTCCTTATCATTCTGAGAAGCATCGTGTCCTCCACCGGCCTCCACAGGCAACGGGATAATGAGGGAGACGTAGTGGCCAGGGTTCATCCTCATGACCTCGCTCGCAGTAACAGGGAAGTAGAGCCGCTCGATCCTCTGGCAGGGATGCTGTATCACCAGAGCTGCAGCATCTATGGCCTGGCAGTTTCCCATGCTAGTTTCTCGAATTTGGAGGAGGAAGAAGGAGCACGAAGGAGGGGAACTGAGAAGAGGAGAGAAGTGGAAGGAGGTGGTGGACGCACACGAGAGAGGGAGGAGGAAAGAAGCAAAGCCACAGTTTCTCCCCAAACGGCACAGCTCACAGACACTGAAGGCCGTGAAGTAGTCAAAATATGTCTCGAGGAAATACTCCGCAGATTAACGGGCGGAAGAGCGAGAAAATGACGCAAAATTTAAGATGGTACGAAATATACCACCATCTCAGGTGTCAGCAGAGTTGGAGTGGGCACAGAGTTTTTGCACGAAACACAATCTCAGCTCAGCTGCTCCAAAAATCTTGATTCATATGCAAATATTTCATATTTTGAATAGTTCGAATACAATACGGATAATATAATATTTATATTAATTTGAATAAAATATTTTGTTAAAAAAAAGATTATGTGGGGGTGGCTCGGTCATGATCTTTGACCCCCTGATTTTCAGGGTTAATCCTAGTTAGTCAGTCATGTGAACGTGCGCCAACGTGTTTGATTATCTTTGGTCATGCGGTGCATGATTAGCCAGTCAATCAGAGACGGTCAGAGTGTGCGTAGGGAGAAGAAGGCCATGTGAGAGCTGAGGTGCTTGCTTGAATTTGCATCAACCCTTCGCATTAATTAAAATGATGAAGTGGACTCGATAGCTTGCATACCTTCTTATTCCCTGACTCCTGTGCGGTGGGTCATCTCACTCCCACAACCACTCGTAGTGACGGGGGCAAGCAGAGTTGGTACCCAAAGGCGAAGAAAGTTTGAGACTCGTGACCCGACTTAATCCAATTGCTACAATTCATCGAACTTCACCAACATCTGTGGCTCAGCATTACCTAATGCTGAGCCTAACGCACACAAGCAGAGACAAAACTCACCGTGGACTAACCTACCCGGCACCAAGCTGGACCGTTGGAAACTCACTTACTTAACTGCCAAACCATTAGGGCTGCAATGGGCTCACGGAGAGATATTGAATCTACGGATCGAAGCCTCTTTAGGGTCGCTTCTGATTTTGAACTTGGACCCAAAAGGTTGAGACTTGACCAATAAATAGCATTAACAGCCCATACAAAAGCCTGCAGTTTCAATACTTTTCCTGCTGACTGAGACTACGACCCTCCGAATGCGGCCATGTCAATGCACCAGGCGGGTAATCGTGCACAGCACTGTGCCTCAATTAACACAAATATATTACTATGATGTATATATATATATATATATATATATATATATGCACGCGCAGACACACACACACACACACTTATGTTTAATTTAAAGGGCTATCTATTTTTATTAATTGGCATTCTAATTAAGAACTAAACTCCATTGTACGTTTAAGGTAGTCCCACGTTCTCAAATGAATGCCACATTGAAAGTTGAAAGTCTTCTTTTTACAAGTTCAAAGGTTGCAGAGTGCCTTGCGGTGGCCAGTCACGTTCTCCAGTTATCTGGATGCTGATGAATCAGGCTCAATCGATTAACTAACTTGGGCGGAGTCAGGGGTGTATGTGAACACATGGAATTAGTCCGTTCCGTATATAACCGGTACAAGATGACCTGAAAATTTGAGTGATATTAGGAGATTAGGAGAAGAAGCCGTGTGACTGCTCTGCTTCTTCTTCCTTCCTTCCTCTTTGCCTTTTTCCTCGTGACCGACCCTAAACTAGGAAAAGGCTGGCGTTGTCTATGGAAGCCATCTGTGGATTTCAGTACGTGATGAATCGAGCCGGTAATGCTGATGTGATCAAGATCATGAAAAAGGATGAGAGCTCTTAGTTAGCCGGTTGGCCTGGGCAGGCTTCTCATGACCCTACTTGCTTTCCCTTCCTTCACTTTTCTAGGTAAAGCGAAAGTTTGTGTATGGTGGACATTGCATGGAACATTGTACATTGTTCATGACTATTTATTTTTTTTGTTAACAAAAACCTAACCCCACCTAACCGAGGTAGATTTGTATAAACAAATCGGGGATTCTTTATGTCACTTTGACCAAATCACCCCCTTGCCTTCTCATTCTTCTCTCTCACTCCTCCCGTTCGCAAGCCTCCGTAACCCCCACCCCCATTGGCAGAGCTAGGAGAATGTCGAGATCATCCCCGCCCCCGACAACAAAGTGAGCTGTTCCGAAGCTTCGGCTCTCAGCCCTCAACTGCAGCATAACAAACGATAAACCCTGTAACCAAGTCAGAATACAAAGCGAAGAAGAAGAGGAGATGGGATTGACTAGCTCGTTTAAGGAACAGCAGCCTCAGTCACTGGCCAGGAAGCTCCTGCGTTGGACCATATATGCTCTCGCCTCCATTGCCCTGTTCCGGCTCTACTTCTACACTCTCCCTTTCTCTCCTCCTCCTCAGCCGGAGCAGCTCTCTCACTCCGTCCCCGTTCTCGTCTCCTCTTCCTTCTCCTCCTCGTCTCTTGCTCCCGCTCTTCAAGAAGGTGCGTTGCATACCCGGAATACTCTGCACTATAGAAGCGAAGAAAGTTTCATTCTTTTTTCTTTTTTTAAAATTTTTTATCTCCCTTATTTTTTTCCACCAAGAAACTCGGGTGCTGATTTACAGACGATCTTTGAGACAGGGAGACCTTGGTTTTGTCCTGCTCTTGTAGCGTCAAATTCGCGAATTGTCTACAATATTGAGAAGTACTTATCTTTCGATTATCCAGATTTAGCACCTCCGAGCTCCCATTCATATAAATCACAGTTTTTCTTTAGTTGATCTCGTCTTAATTTCCTTTGACAGTGTCTTTTATTTGTGGTTTTTTTTTTGGGTGGATTCTTTGAAATCAATGCACTGTGAAATCTTCCTGACAAGCTGGGTCTCTTTAATTGATGCTTTTAGGTATTGCAGAAGAGGAAGAAGGGGCAAGTGAGCCAGAATCCAGCTGTGACTACACCGATGGCGAGTGGGTCCATGATCCTAACGTGGGGCCCCTTTATAATGGTTCGAACTGTGGTACGATCAAGGACGGTCAGAACTGTATGGCACATGGGAGGCCCGACCTGGAGTTCCTCCAGTGGAGGTGGAGGCCCCATCAATGTTCCCTCCCAAGGTTTGATCCCAATAGATTCCTAAGCATCTTCAGGAGCAGACATATTGCCTTCGTTGGGGATTCCATGGCAAGGAATCAGCTAGAATCACTCCTCTGCATGCTGTCCTCTGTTTCTGTCCCTGACCTCGTCTACACGAACGGGGAGGATAACAAATTTAGGAAGTGGCACTTCCCTAAAGACAATGTCTCTCTCTCCGTTTACTGGTCTCCTTTCCTTGTAAAGGGGGTAGAGAAATCTAGCACAGGGCCTGCATATAATAGACTCTTCTTGGAATCAGTTGATGAGAGGTGGGCATCAGATTTGGGCAGCATAGATATGGTGGTTCTGTCAATCGGGCACTGGTTCCTGCACCCAGCTGTGTTCTTTGAAGGGGATACGGTGTTGGGATGCCACTATTGCCCAGGCTTGAACTACAGTGAGATTGGGTTCTACGATGTGGTGAGGAAGGCCGTGAGGACGGCCCTCAAAGCAGTGTCTGAGAGGACACGGGCTAATGCGGGGAAGGCAATAGATGTCTTCCTCACGACATTCTCCCCCTCGCATTTCGAGGGAGATTGGGACAAGTTCGGAGCATGTCCCAAGACCAGGCCATACAATGAGGGCGAGAAGTTACTGGAGGGAATGGATGCAGAGATGAGGAAGATCGAGCTGGAAGAAATCCTATCCGCTAAGGAGAACACACAGGATACGGTGAGATTCAGGCTGGAGGCACTAGACGTGACGAAACTGTCGCTGCTCAGGCCTGACGGGCACCCAGGACCGTATATGTACCCCTTCCCGTTTGCTGATGGGCTCAAAGATCGGGTCCAGAACGACTGTGTACACTGGTGCCTGCCTGGGCCGATCGATACGTGGAATGAAATCTTGCTCGAGATGATAAAGGGTTGGAGCCGTCAACCGCTCTGAAGATGAGTGCAGTGATGTGAGGGAATCACATATTGGTAAAGGGCTCATTTTTCCCTTACAAGGAGCCAAATGGAGAGAAGGCATACGGTCCCCTCTTTTTTTTTTTTTTTTTTGGGTTCTATTGGGAGAGAAGTGAGGACAGATCCGAATTCATTGGCAGAGTTTTGCCTTGTGGTGGTGGTGCCAGAGATGGTGATTTCCCTTGAACGACGATACTGCAAAAGATTCCTCTTCATTAACTAGGTTTTGATGATTCAAGTAATAGTTGTTTGGAGGACTCAGCTGTGCCCATTTCTATGCACAGAAGGCTCGGTTACGTTTACAGCCTTCAGTTTTTTTCTGTATAGATCTCCACTCTCCATCACTCTCTCTTTCCTTTTTCAAATTCAGATTTAATATTGGAAGATGTAAGATGTCCAGCTCCATTATGAGAAGATGCTTGATAGAGAGCTACTCATGTAATTCATAAAATAGTTTTTCTTTTAGGGTGATGGGTCATTTATATAATTGAAAAAATACATATAAAGATCTTGGTGGTTCGACAGGTGATCGCATTCAACTGTACACTCCATGATTGGAATCTTTACTGTCCTCTTGGTCAAAATATTAGTGTCTTTGCCAGCAAGACTACAGTTGTCCCGCAATGATAATATAAAAAACTTGTATCAAGCTATTCTCGATCCCTTCGAATTTGTATTCAAGGTTAGTTGAAGCTCTCTGATGCATAATTTCATCTAGGGTTGTTCAGTACTGTTAGGATGGTGCTAAATTTGCAAACGCTCCGTTGGTTCTGGCATAAACGAGTTTTGACTGAGCTCGGTATCTATAACCTTCTTCAATTTCCTGTGGTCGTCTGATATGTTCCTTGCCTGAAAAATTCAATGTGCATCTACAGATATTGGTAAACGTGTGGCACCATCGAAGTTCGGGATCAGGAATTTTTCCAAGTAAACCTGCAGCATCTAGATTTTGGTCATTCTTTCCTCGGGTCCAAAGCTTGTCACCTAGTCGAGATTGGAGCAAGGCCACTCCAAACACGTAAACATCGCCCTGTAGAAGGAAGAAGAGGATTTAAAAAGATACCGTATATAACAGCTTGTTCCTCGAGACATTAGACATTGCCCTCCTAATCCAAGGAAGGAGCATCTAAGGTTACTGGTGCTTCTAGTGTGTGCTTCCTGGGATCTGAACTTACTCTCTCCTCCTTCTAAGGCCGACGCTACTCAACCACTCAGCCAACAGATTGCTGATTTGATTATTTTATCTTTCTTGTTAAAGAGTCTGACAATTACATTGCTGTCACAAGTAGAAGAGAGTTAAATTTCCAAGTGTTGCTTCTGCAGAAGAGGGTCTTGTGCAGATGGCTTCTGTTCATGCTTCTCTTCGTGGGCTTTCCCCCACAGGACAGCATAGAATCCAATAACTATCACCACTCCTCCAATCACACTGCATAGAAAATTCATTATGAGATTACCTTCTCATCTTTCGGTTAAATGAAAACTATATATGCGTTTGATACGAATTTATATGCTAAAGAAAAGACAGCGCATACCTTCCAAGATAAAGTGTGTCTCCAAGTAAGGAGACTCCCATCACGCTTGCTGCAATCATGCCTAACGGCTTAAACATGGACACAAACAGAGGGCCTCTCACTCGGCAGGCCCATGTCATGATTATATTCCGAACCCCACCGCCGAGAATTGCCTGTAGTTCAAAATTGAGCTTGGGAATGACTTGAAATCCAAGTCAAAAGTGATCTTTAGCTTTGTGAGTTCCTGTGAAACTGACCGAGCATGCTATTGATATCAACTCTATGTCAGGCTTGAGAATCCATGGTTCTGGGCGGCCTTGTTCAGCTATCCAGGCCACCCCTGCAGATAGGAACGTGACAATTATGCAGCCAATAAATGCCATCATCAGCTCCGAAGGATAATACCGAATAATCCGCGCCTGGGGAAAACAACAGATATTTGGTTACTTGACACCTGTACATTAATTTCTTGGGGACAACGAGAAGATTGGATCTTCCTTTTCCTTTTTTACCTGCAGCACGATCAAAAGGGAGAGACAGAATGCAGAACAGGCAAGGAGTAAGCCTCCGAGTATCCAGTTTGACTCGGGCGGCGAGAGAAGATGTAGAGGGGTCCTCATCAAAGTGTCCGTAATAGGAAGTCCTTTGTACAGAGTCACCAGGAGTGCTCCGGTGATCGATACTATTGTCCCGGCAAACTTCGCCAAGCTACTCCGAGCTCTGAAGTCCAGCGTCTCCATCCTTAATCACAACTTGGTTATGTTAAACATCTCCAAAGAAAATTACTTTGCGTTAGTGGCAATATAAAGGCGATCATATAGGAGTTGCTCATCAGTAATGAACAGGTGGATAAACTTCAAGGGTACCGGGTTTCCGCACTTTATTTTGAACTATGATCACAGATGATAATCAACCTTAGAGAAGTGAATAGCCATATTGGCATCAAATTTCCAAGATATCAAAGCTGGGAACAACTCGCTGGTACATAATTTTCGAACACCAAAAAGATCGTCGAGTTGTGTTACCCGGGAACACACTGTTCAGGGAAAAATCTTCATGTGCTATCAAATGACATTCATAATTTCCTCGGTGGGTCCATTCGGATGTAAACTACTAAACAAGTGAAACTGGAATGATCTCAGACTTCACTGTCTCCACTGGCCCACCGAAACACATGGTCATCATTGATATTCTCGTCAAATCATTCACCCTCTGGCTAGCTAGAAATCTATGTGCTCTTATGAATAAGATGCCAAAGCAGTATGGTACAATTATGAAAGAGCCAAAAGTCGTCATATTGGGTTCTCGTGACAAGGACAGGAATGAGAATATTTGACACGGAAGCTCCAGTTAATTACGAAATGAGCCAGCCTCCATACTGATGCTTCACCTGAAGAGGATGGCAAGGATGAATGTGAAAGCCGGAGTCAGGTCAGTCATCACTGAGCCCAAAGTTGGGGAGCTGTAAGCGATCCCGGCGTACAAAGATACCTGCAAGCAGCATCTTTTCACATCCGCAAACATGTGAAATCTCCATTAGTAACTGAATGGAATGTATTTGTTAACCAATCATTGAAACAAGCAAGCAAGAAAGGAAGCAAAGCTACCCCAGAAACGAGAGAAGGAAGAGTTTAGAAAATATCGGGAGGGTGAGCTCAGGGACAGCCCTTTTCCTGCAACGGATGAAAGGTCACGAAACCGACGATGGAAGAGATGATCTCGGAGTTATTAACTGCAAATGGATCTTGAAACTATTACCAGTAGTAGAGGAGGCAAGTCGGGAGGAGGAAGAAGAAGGCGAGGAAGTTGGAGTAGACCACGAAGACGAAGTTGCTCATCCCTCGGGACATTGCTGCCTTGCTCAGGGTGGAGAGGCCCTGCTCCAAGAACTCGACCATCACCATCGCCAGGATTACCCTCGAAGAGCTCGAGAATGCCATTCCAGGCCTCGAGTATCTTGCTTGCACAGGAAAAGTTTTTGCTCCTTCTGAATCTAGCAGAAGCAGATCAGAACTAGTGAGTGCGATACTTGGACTAATGAATTATGAGCCACAGAACTCCCGAACTGTTGGATGTTATGCTGCAATATAATGAAACGTGTTAGACTTCTCTTCCGAGGAATCTAATGCGTTAAAAAGTCTTTGTCCTGTCTTTTGTTTTCTTACGTTTGTTTGTTTTCATGTGCGCCATCTTCATTTCTTTACCGTCTTTTGTTTCTTTCAAGACACGATCGAGATTGTTTCTTTCAAGTTTGACGCTCAATACATCTGTGTCAGATTTCAAAACGAGGCCACGATCTATAAAATAACTTTCAATGGCTTTTGGTTCGGATTAACGTAAAGGGTAAAGTGTAATTATAGTAATCTTTTCTTCGACCATATAAGGCAAAAATCTTAGATTGTGATATTTGAAAATTTATGAAGTGAATTGTGAAGTTTGATTGGTAACCGCATCTAAGAATTAGTCCTTCAGGGAGAAATTTAGACAGGAGCCCAGTTGGAGGCCGACGAATCGGCCCAATTGGCATCTCAGCCCGCGATGAGTCGGGACATTGATATCCCGGGCAATTTGAATGTGCTCCACGCAATTTTTTCAGCAAGCGGAAAATGTTTGAATGAGGTCCACTAGTTTCTGGCAACGGATCGAATGCCAGCAATTCTGAGTGTTCGAGGACCACACAAAGGTGCCGTGCAGCTTAATGAGGATGATGATCGACTTGACCGGGAGTGGAAAGGGCTGGCAACCACCACACATATCATCGTGCCCGTTCTTAAAGGCCTTCGTTTACTGGTTTGACAGTGGAGGTCCATCAGTTCTGTAGAGCATCACCACCAAAGCGATCTCTATCAATATAGCTCTGTCCGGCAGTTTTCTGTGCAGGATGTGCGCCTGTTTGCTCGCTTTGATATCACATGGGTGTGGGGTGGGGGTGTTTCTGTACATTAAATAGGAAGATGGAACTGCAGAGACAAGACAAGCGACGTACATGGCTGATCGGAGATCCATGGAAGTATGGAGAGGTGGGCATTTGAAAATTTGGCAAATTTTTTTTTTCCTTATAACCTAAAAATTATATCACAAACATATAACTTGCTTTATGATTCCTTAAACCCATTCAAAAAATCAATATATAGATTTTTATTATAAGATTTAGGTTGTAATATAATTTATAAGACTTGGTGAACTCAATTAGCCTCTAATATAAATAAAATAAAATCTAATTGATATTCTAACACCTACTCATATTATCAAAAAACTATCTTATTCGATTTGTGTATTCTTTCATACTCCAAACTTATATGGATAAATTTATATAAAAGATGCGATATGTATCTCAGTTAGTATAAAATTTAAAGTAAGATAACAATTTAACATATTTACAATTTATCTAGTCCACATTATTTATATAATATAATAAAATACCTTACTTGATAAAATTGACATTAACAATTTTTCAATTTAAATTTTCTCACCTCCAATAGTTACATACTTAAATAATATTTGTTATGCAACATTTCCAAATCTCAAGTCCTACAACCACAATAAATTTCATTTCCACAATTAACCACAATAATTCAGAACTTAACATATATTTTATTATAGCCATATAATATTGTCAATGCAAATGCTATGTTTATATAACCGCGATATGCATTTCTATATCAATACATGTACAGATAAATATCCAACAAATGAATTATTTATAATGCATGAAAATCATTAAGTACAAATAATAGTCATGAGTCGTATTATCTTTTTAATAGAGCTATGGTAATATTGATACTTTTTTATTTGATGGTATCGTGATATCGTATCTCAATCAATATCACAATATTCTTCTATTTGTGCTCTTCATCTTCTTCGCGCGAAATTGTGGAGTTACTTATTATCAAGTCTCTCTTTTTTCTTAGTTATTTTCTTTGGTCTTTATTTTTTTTCAATCGAATCTTAAAAAGGGATCACCTCTTGTGTTTCGCCGGGATTACAGAACTAGTGTCATCCATGTCCCATATTTATGTTATGTTCAGAACCCACGATAAGTTAATGAGATCCATTTTTATTTTGCCGGATTAGCAATCACCTTGACCATCACCAAACACCAACAATATTCTAGTAATGCATAATGAAGAGTGCAACACCACTAATAAAATCATTTCATTATCCGCAAATTGGTTACTAGATATTTATAAATATAATATAATATCTATTTACTATCATGTACATATAAATCAAGAGTTATATATATATAAATAATCACGTACATATATATATATATATAGCATCATTGGACATACAAGAATATATTATATCTTAACAGTTAAACCTAATAAATAAGTTGCCCAATTGTTAAAATATATTCATATATTTAGATTATTTTATAATGAAAAAGAATACTTACATATATTTTACAAATATGATAATTTCCCCTAATCCCTTTACCATGCGAGCGATCCAACCACCTTCACCTTCCTCTTGTATTTCCATCTCCGCCTCTACTATTATTCTTCCTTCGTCCGCTGCTTCTTCTCCATTCTCACCCTTTGTTTCTCTCAATTTCTCCTCCTCCTCCTCTTCTTCTTCTTCTTCTTCTTCTTCTTTTTTTCTTTTTTTGGAAGTCTCCCCTTGCTCTCCATCTTCTGTTCTGTCTGTCTTTCATTTCTAGAGGTGGCGGTGGGGGAGAATGGAATTGGACTAGATCAGAGGATAACTTTAGTTGGTCTTAAAAGATTGGGTTTAGATTCATTATTGGATATATAGATACTTATCCGTAAACGATTGTCTTCTTTTAACACTAGCACAACAATTTAACCCAATCAACATACACTTAACCTTGTGACTAATATGATTAAATTACGCCAGCTGTGGTGAGTTGTTTGTATGCTAGAACTTTCTTCATTTTAGAAGCATTCGTTCTCATATATGAAGGAAAATTTATTCAGTTGTGAAAATTTATCAGCTCATCTGAAGCCAGCATGCACTGGATTTGGAGAGACCCTCTCCTTGATCAGCCTGCCAAGGTTTCTGTGGCCATGGGAGTCCCCAAGCCTGCCGAAGATTTGATTGAACGACCAAGCACCCAAAAGTTATAAAAAGAAAAAAGAAAAAAGAAATATAGGAGTAGGATGGATAAAGTGTTATCTCAATATTGTAAATTCGATTTTTATTAATGGTACCCTTTTGTTTTCTAATTTTTTTACCATGTCTCTTGGAGGAGCAATCTTCTTTATAATGGAAAGAGAATTATGACGGGAATGTGAATGGTCGTGATCAATGAGTTGTCAAACCCACATGCACAGTATGGGCTGTAGGGTGCACACTGAACTCTCCTCTCCAATCCACTCTCCACGATCATCCTTTGGTCTGTGATAGATGATGATGGATGATCGATCCATCCACGATCGACGATGAGGATGATGAAATCATATGATGGATCCGACCAGCTTTGGCCCCTCCATTCCCCAAGCTAGCAAATCGGCCACTCATATGCTTCGCCTTTTTGAGACCTCAATGTAAGGCCACTTCCACTTTGCTGCATGCATCTCCCTCCCTCCGACTTATTGAACCACAGTCAGGTTACAATCACCACAGCTTTTCCTTATCCGGGGCAACGCGATCTTGTCCGGCACTGGATGTCGATCGGATCAACAAGCAGCTAGAATGGCATGTTGACGATCTATGACGACATATCTGAGAGAGAATACGATGCCGGCCACGTTGCCCTTTTGCAGACATTAATTCGGCCATACCACGTGGTATATACATATGAGATACCAATAATATCTAATCCGGTACATATGTATAGCTGGTTCCACGCATTTTCGAAGCAAACCCGATTCACATGTGTGGTGGAAGAATGGTCCCGGTTCCTTGGACAGACATATGATGAGTCTGTCTCAAAAAATTCTCTTATCTTTGCCCCTCTCTAAAGGTCTCAAATGACATAATCACCCATATGGCGAACATGGCACATGCAATACTTCCCCATCATGTATGCATTGGTCCTCGTTATTATGCCTTCATCCCCACCGCATATACACGACCACGATATACATATATACACACACACACACATAGATCGATAGATGGTCATGTCGATGTTATTCTATAATCGATCCATTAACTGTGTTTTTTCATACATTGCAGGTGGATCGTGTATATACACTTAGAGGTGGTACCGAGTTTTCGAGTCGTATGGCACGAAAAATCAGATGGCCCAAAAATAAAATGCTAGCTCATACACGAAATTTTTATGCTTTAGGTGATCGGGTTCGACACTAATTGCTTTTAAAAAATAAACTTAAACAATTTATATTTCAAAATAATTTTTATTATAGAAATGATTAATTAATCTAAAATTTATATTAATTAAAATAAAATAATCAAATAACTATTAAAATATAA
>CXYZ01023140.1:95616-182178 GCA_900006705.1 Sonneratia caseolaris
ATAAAATATAAATGTAAATTTATTAAAATAAAATAAATATATTATAATAAATTTTTATTTTTTTATTATAAGTTGATTCGTTTTTTCACTGGTTTAATTAGGTTTATTAGTTGGACCGGAATAATTAGATTTTTTTATAGGAATCGGACTGAGTGAGTGGTCGGTTTTTAGTTGAATGGATCGAACTAACTAGCCCGGTCCAATTTTTAAAACTATAATAATAACACTGCATTAATCACAATTTGTCATATGCGTTTGGCATTTTTTGTTAGTAATTAAATCTTCCTAACCTTCTCCTACCTGTCTCTCTGACCCATCAAATATGACAAAAGACAGCATGGGCTCGGCCTCACATGGTCGTCCTCTCTCTAAGCTTCGATGGCATTTTTTTTCTCTCATCATTTATAGCTAGCCTTAATTTCTTCCTCCTCTCGCTCTGAGTCTCACTTCGCTCTTCACAGCTCCAGATCAGAGAACAGCACGGACAGAACCTCCACCTCTCAACTTCTGCCGTGTCCTTTGTCTTTTCATACATTTATAAAACCCAGCGCGGACGACACTTCCAGCGAAAAGGAGAAGAATACATAGTACCGTAACCCATGGTGTCCTCAGTGATCAGTTGCCGAAGAGCATTGCAGGCCGCCACGGCCGGGAAATCAAGCAAGAGGAGGCGGAGCCGGAGGATGAAGAGGGTGGCCTTGGCGGCCACAACACCACCTCGGTCGTCGGTCCGAATGAAGGTGAGGAAGCTGCAGAGGCTGATCCCGGGAGGCACGGGGTTGCACCCCGACTTGCTCTTCTCGAGGACGGCTGACTACATCTTACAGTTGAGGTTGCAAGTTACTGTTCTACAGGCTCTCTTCAGGATTTACCGCCCTTGAACATATGCTACGTATTTCTTATCGTTCCTTCTAAATGGTATCATTATATATCAAATATATATATATATATATATATATATTTTATGCAGTCATCGTTGTTTATGTGTCTGTATCAAATATTTGTAACGTTCAAAATGGGTTCAATATATATATATATATATATATATATATATAATGTGATCCACAGCAAGCTCTTTTCTGATACATCTTTGCAGCAGTGCGTGAAACGTCGGTACAAAATACATATATATATATATATATTTTTTCTGGAAACGTATAATGTGTGCACTGATTTTTTCGAGATTCAAAATTAAAATCTTACTTAAAATATGAAACGTCAAATTAGCTCATGTGAATCATCGTATGTTAGTGGCTTGGGTCTTCTTTTCTCTTATTACTGCTTTTTCCCTGAATAATTCGACACTCGTACATGTGAAATTCAGTTGGGTTGAAAACCAATATGTAAAACCGATAAAATTGATCCACTACCCAAGTTCACATTTGAAAATTATATTGATTTTGCATCTGATATCGATATTTTTTCACTGTCCAGAAAATTGGTCCGTTCCCTCGTCAGTGTACTATTTATTGTGTAACTAAATGAGGTGATCGAATATGGTTCCGAGTCATTCAATGTAGGGATGTACTTAATCCCGTGGCTGATGTCAAGTTCAGAGAATTTGGGTCTGAGCTGACCAGTATTTTGCCATATGTGAGCTTAAAATGGTAGGCTTGGATCCTCTAATGTTATACCAATTGGATCGGCTGAGACAACACTGAAATAGGATCGGATAATGCTTTCGAAAGATGCTGTTGATCCAGAAAGCCCGGGGACACCGAGTTCAACTCTCATTGACCTTGGATTATCTGAGCCTAGGACAGCATAATAGGCCGATGAACGACTCATGAACTCATCGAAAGAGACTCATTTCAGTGGATGCAAGCTCATTTACAGCTAATGTGTTTTTCTTCTAAAGAGTTTAGCTCAATCTGCTCTATCAATTTGCACAAATTTCAGCCGATGGGCTGAATGGCCTTGTTTTTTCCTTCACATAAGTGGCCCTTAACGGCTTGCAGCAAGGAATTAGCTGATAATCATCTTCTGAGACGTGTGAATAGAGAAGTTTAAGGGCTGCATCAGGAATTTTGTGAATATGTAGTACTCAAGTAAAATGCCCAGCAATCTTCTGGGGTCGTGAGGTCCTGAATGTCGAAATTATGATGTTGAAAGTGTGCAGAATGAGAAGTTCTCGAAATGCAGAGTTGATCGGTGGAATTTATACTTTTTTTTAGTGTCTCTGGCTTTGTGAATTGTATATGAATATTTCATTTAGTGCTATCAAGCGGTTGTTGGGCATACTCGGATGGAGACTTGACCTCTGCCCAGTTTAATTAATCAGCCTCAAGGCTTTGCGAGCTGATCTCAAGGGAAACATGCACTAGTTCAGCTACCTGATAAGCTCAATCATCCCATCGGTAAGATCACTAGTTCAGCTACCGTTCTCCAGGCTAACCAACTCCTGAGCTTTGTGTCCAAAAGACAATCTAGTGTTGGTAGTATTTGGCTGGGGACCATATCACACTTCCAGAATAGACACAGGCCACATGGTGATGGACCAAGTCATAATGCTTTCATTCTCAAGTTATTTCGAGCTATCTTTCATTCCTGGAAGTTGTTCTCCGCTGACGCAAGATCATGCCAGATCTTCTAGCTGTCTGCTGGAGTGTCTTCCAAGCGTGCCTTCTCCGAGCGAGATTGATCTTTGCATTTGTGAGCCGTGTCCTTCCATGGATCCTGACGCTCTGACCACTCAAGAGATTGATAGGGGAAAGGAATTAGAGTACTTTCGTGTTGATGACCGTCATCAGATTTTCATTTTTAGATCCTGGATATCCTAATCTGTCGAACATAAGAATCAAATCAAACGACCAAAGGAGTGAAATCATTTGAAAACTGTCATTGTGTCCTCAAAGTATAGGGCCTACATCTCTTCCATTACATCCCAGGTCTCCCAATCATATGGAATCTGCTTATACTGCAACCGAGGTCCTTCTCAAACTTCACTTCTCCTCTCGCAAGTCTCTGAACCCTATGCATTGATAGATAGATTCGGAACTCCCTTGTGGCAATACGACCCATAAGGAAGCGTTGATCGGGCTTGATATTTTGTGACAAGGGCAGACCTGATACAGAGGAACACACAGGACTTGGTGGAATGCCGGAAGCATTGTGACGAAGTGGGAGAAGATCGAGTGGATCCGAGAGACGAGCTTCATGTGGTGAAGCATGTACTCAAACAATCCCAAGGCCGCGGCCCAGGATGAAGAGCCAGTTTTGGTTTGCGCGTCACCAGTTCTTTGCGTCAGTGTTGACTTCTCTCCTGGTTTTGCTTTAATTTGTCAATCTGCTAACTGAAATCTCAACTTTCGCTCCGAAGCTTTCGTTCTATGCACTCTTTTGCTATCGGTTAATGGCCACTTGCTTTTCTTAAATGTTTCTGCTGATGAAATCTAAATCCTGACAAGTTCAAATAGCTTACTGCCCCATGCGGTCACGAACCTTTCTTAAGGATGGCGATTGGTTTGGTCGGTTGACTCTGTGGGATATACCTAAGCAGCATGTCCAGCGATTCCATTCTCTTCAATATTTGTTTAGTTTATCTGTGGTGCAATCAATCACTTCATCTGTTTGAGAAGCTACAAGTTTCTGACTTCGTCAGTCTGCTGACAAGTACTAAAGCGGTAAGAACTAGGAAACGGTCAACCAAACAAACGGCTGCATCTGATTAGAACCCACAGGGTTTGAACTTCATTGGAACGAAACTGAAGAAGCAGAGGGGGCTGCCAACATTTATAGAATTCCCCCATTTCGTCTTTCTGGAGTCAGGACTGCGTAAGGCTTGGACATGGGAGAGATTAAAATCTCCCAGATGCACAGGCTTAGACTCTTCCTCATCCTGAGAGAAGCTCTCGGAGTATCTCTCTCGAATCCCAAATTTGCCATCGCCTGTTTGCTCCCCTCCTTGCTCCTTCTCTGCTTCTCGGTTCTCTACTTTGAGGTGCTCCTCGAGCAGGCACTTCTCCAAACACTGCAGATCCTCGAACACGAGCCCCATACTTTCCCCAACCAAAATCTCCCGCTTCCTCTTGGCTTGACAAGAAAAATAACAAGGAACTACTGCAACAGTTTGATGCGCCTCGGACTCTTTTGGCTCGTAAAGTTTCACGTCTTGGAGCTCTATCCTATGATGGTCATAGTACGCACCTCATCAGAGCTGCATGCTGGCAAAACCTCCTCTACCGTCTGGGAGTCGATCCGTTTACCCCATTTCAGGACAAAGTTTCAGAGAGTACTCATCACGTCCCTTTATGTCACGTTCTTTTCAGCATGTTTCCTGGTAGGATCAATTTGGTTAGTCGCTGTTTATACCGTAATAGTGAGGAAGTTAGGCGGTAACATCCTCGAGTACATAGTCACGGCTCTTTACAGAGCAGGTTCAGTAGGTTTACTATCGAAGTGGCTGGAGATAAGTGCAGTGATGAACATGAGTATGGTGATCTCCATATTAGAGGAGACTTACGGGTCCGAGGCACTGGTGCTCTCTGCCCATCTAAGCAGTAAAGGGTCGGATCGGACTAACCTCCTCCTGAGCGCCGTGTTCTTCATGCTTGTTACAAGTTCTCGGCTCATTTGCATTGGTGATCGGTGTGATGGTAGGTCGGTTCCCGCTGTGTTCCAATTCGGCTTCCTTCACTTGGTGAACGTGATGAGATGGGTCTCCTTCACGGTTAGTTTCTACAGATCCGAAGAATATGTCAAGATATCCGCCGATGGTGAACTAGGTAAAGATTGTAAGCTGTCGGAGCCCGGGAATTGAGAGAGCAGCACGGTACAGAGTGGTCGGAGACTGGGAGGCCCGGATCCAATTCGCGTTACCGGACTTTTCTGCACTATCTGCACTGTGTTTCCCATCGGTTGATGCATTGTAATCCTTCCAGATACATAGCAAAGATCAAGGTCCATGCCTGTGACTATAGTGAAAACCGAAAGGTTACTCAGTTCATGATTTTTGTCCGACCACACCGCAAAAACCGATTACGACCTCGGATCGTGATGAGCAAAATAATAAATTAAAAAATAATTATTAATATATATATATATATATATATATATATAATTGCTCCTGCCTTTATAAATAAACAGACAAGTATTGAAACAACGGGGAAGTGACTCGAGTGGCTGGCTCTTCATCGCTAATCCGCTGGCCTTACCGGTAAATGTTAGAAGATTTCGTATATTGCAACTCATATTAGTACTTGGTGAAAGGGCTAACTTGACGACCGGATCAAAATAGCCAGGCAATTCGGGCCGACCCGGCATCTCAGTCAGCTTGAAAGTCTCGGCCCATGCACGATTGCTTCGAGCTTTAGACTGCCCCGCACGGCCCGAATCAAGAAAAATCTGTTTTCAAAACTATCTAAATAATTTTGGCATAAAAACGAACTTATAGGTGTTTTAACTGATCGTTTGGTCCAATTTTTGTATAAAATTTAAGAAAACGTCGGAATAAATATCATAAGATAATTTTTTACATAATTAATCACTTTTTATTTTTTCATAATTTTTATATTTTTAAAAAGTAATTATTTATACAATTTGTGCCAAGTCCGGACCGTCCGAAGTATAAAAATCATAGTTTTTAAAACCGGACCGGGCTAGGAACCGGTGTAGACATGAGTTCATTGGTCGAATTGGGAGTTCAATGGGTTGAACCGTATGTTTAATAAATAATATTAATAATATAATATTACTAATAAATTTACATAATATCATAATTTGAATATAATTTATAACAAAAATCATTAATATAACAATTATATTAAACAAAATTTTAATATAAAATATAAATATAAATCTAGTAAAATAAAATAGGTACATTATAATATGTTTTTATTTTTTTTAATTTTAGGTCAGTCGGTTTTCTGACGGGTTCAATTAGGTTCACCGATCGAACCGGAAACCCGCCGATTCAATAGGAGTTTTCATCTTTAAATGTGTAATTAGATTTTTTATAAGAACCGAATCAGGTGAGTGACCAGTTCCTAGTCGAACTGGTCGGCCCAATTCAGTTTTTAAAATCATGATAAAAATTTTGTGCCCAAACTGACATCTTCAAGCCGCTTGATTTTTGGCACCATGCTAGCACGGCTCGAATTGCAAGCTCTAATCAAGACCTAAAAATTCGGTAGAATTCCTCCTAGAATTTCAAATATATATAATAATACATAAACATGTTATACAGTTGCTCAACATATTTGAAATGAATCATATCAACTATACAAAATTTCCTGGCCGCGACGTTTATACAAAAAAAAACCAAATACTCAACTGATTGGGCTAATGAGCTCTATTGGGCTGGGTGGGGCTTTAAGCCCAACGGGCTTTGTCTTCTTTTTCTTTAACTCATTGGCCCAATGAGTGATGAGTGATCTCTGTGTATATTCCATTTATAATTGATTAAAAGATAATTATGATTTCAATACAAAAGACACCCTCTTGGTCAAATTCAAAGATAGAATTCTACTATACTAATGGTAATAAAATGTTATTATAAAAAAAAAACAACAACATATCAACATTATCCGGCCACGGAAGTTTTCGGATTTCAATGCAGAGGGCAAGAAAGTCCAAAGGCAGAAATGGAAGCTAGTCGCTTTGCTTTTTTTTTCCACCTAAAACAAGATTTAGACAGCCGTGGGCCCACATTCAATAATTCCGCTTTACAGAATTGAAAATTTTAATATAATATATGTGTGCGTATATATATATATATATATAAGGAACGTGACAAGACAAATAATAAGATAAGATGAAATCCTTTTTTTTCCTCTTTTTAATTTGATAAGGTACTGCTCGTTGCGTGACAGTCTTATCATTTTAATGTAGGTAATATAATAATTATTTATTAAAAAATTTATAATCTTTTTATTATAAATATTTTTTTAAACTTTTAAATTACTATAATATAGTACAACTAAATTTATTCTTATATTTTACTGCACAATCTCAGTACTTGGAAACGCCCGGAAACTCCCTCCCCCATTTTTTCCGTGACAGTCCAGATTTTGACTTGTGGTGTCACCCCTAAAAATAAAAGTCCACGTAAATCTTATTCTTATTGCCAGAATTTGGACTCCTCTTTTCTTTTCTTTTCTTTTTTTCCAAATACGATCCTGTATTTTTGTCGGTATCCAAAAAGAGAAATTAAGGGAAAAATGGATCGTAAATTATCGGTACGTTGGTGGCGAGGTGTCCGAGTCAGGTCGATCAGCAAGCAGACCACAGGCCGACAGCGTTGCACAAGTGATACGCGCACGTATGGATAAAATGATGACGTGTGAACTCTTTCTCGATTTCTTCTTCTTCTTCCTCTTTAGGCAGATTGACAAAAATAAGAAAAATAATAAAATATTATTATTATTGGTGGATATGCTTAAGTTGAAGATGACTGAATTTCCCCACACGTATATTTGCTTACTTAAGTCCTAATAATTTACATCCCTCAAGGACACTTGGAAGGCGGCCGGGAGGAGAGCAAGAAAGCCATTATAGCAAGCTGTGCCTCATCTGTGTCTTTTAATGGCCGCTCGCCGGATCTCATCGCCGCTCTCCCGATCTCTCGCTTACACCGCCGCCCGGTCTCTGCTCTCCCGAGGTACTGTTCCGCTTTGGATCAACACCCGCAATGGAAAGTGGAGGAGTACGGGTCTCTTTTTGCATCTCGATGCACCGAAAATGTTTCAAGCTTTACTGAATATGTTTCCCGTCTTTTTTTTTTTTTAATCTTCTCTTTCGATGGGCTTCGATTAGCGATCGGGTCAAGCTGCGTGTTTCAAATCACGGAAGGTGCAATCTTTTACTGAACAGTCCTTTAGTCGAAAGGAACCTCTGACACCGTATCCTCTGTTTTCCGCGGAGCTCTTACAAGCTTCATTCATTGGGTTTGATTTGATGACAATGATTGCTTCAGGGAGGAAACCGGGTTTCGAAGCAGGAATCAGGAGACACAGCACGGCTGCGGCTCTCGAGGAGCCTATAGACCCGGGTGTCTCGGTAAATTACACTCAGCTCCTGATTGATGGGAAATTCGTGGATGCGGCATCAGGTCGGTTTCTTAATCGGATCAAAACTGTTGAAAAATATTCTCTTGCATGTAAAATGTTTGTTTTGAGGTCAACCCAATTCGAGTGTCCTTGGAATCTCTGATCATATGTTGGTGTTTCCTTTTTTCCAGGAAAAACCTTCCCGACGTTCGACCCGAGGACGGGGGAGGTGATTGCCCATGTATCTGAAGGGCATGCCGAGGATGTGAATCGAGCTGTCTTGGCTGCTCGTAAGGCATTCGATGAAGGGCCATGGCCGAAAATGACTGCATATGTGAGTTCCTAACTTTACTGGCTAAATTTCCAATTTCAAGTTTTTGCTTGGAATATCCGATATTGTGCACATAATCTTTAATCGCTGAGATTCATTCCTCCAGGAAAGATCAAAGGTACTTCTGCGATTCGCCGATTTGCTGGAAAAACATAACGACGAACTAGCAGCACTGGAGACATGGGACAATGGGAAGCCATACGAACAGGCTGCCAAAACTGAACTCCCAATGATCGTGCGTCTGTTTCGGTACTATGCTGGTGGGTCCCTGTATATCACATCTTCTATGTTTCTACGTGCATCCTTATGAACGATGACTCCTCTGACTGATCCAGTTGTGCTTTTCTCTAGGTTGGGCGGACAAGATTCATGGGCTCACTTTGCCAGCCGATGGGCCTTATCATGTTCAAACTTTGCACGAGCCGATTGGTGTGGCTGGTCAGATCATTCCATGGAACTTTCCTCTGCTGATGCTTGCATGGAAGATAGGCCCTGCCCTAGCTTGCGGCAACACTGTTGTTATAAAGACCGCAGAACAGACTCCACTTTCTGCTTTGTATGCAGCTAAGCTGCTTCATGAGGTAATTGATTAGTACCTAATTCCTGTGGAATTGTGTTAGCAGCTAGGATGAATCTTGTAAGGTTTTCTTTGATCACGGGTCTACTTTGGCAGGCTGGGCTTCCCGAGGGTGTTTTGAATGTGATTTCAGGTTTTGGACCGACTGCTGGTGCAGCACTTGCCAGTCATATGCATGTGGACAAGGTAAATCTTTGACTTTGCTAAGATTCCCAGTTCCATGTGAAATTTACTCAAATATTTGCCATTTGCCCTGCGAGAGTTCGAGACAGAAACTGATGGTGCTAAATTTGTGTACTGAAGACCACCATCTTCCAGAGCATTAATTGCTCCTATGGCATCCGTATTTAATGAGTGATGGTGAACTGGAATGTGCAATTGTATTTTGATAAATGGGAGAGGCCCTAGGAACGGATTTACAGTGTTCATGTTCTAGGAAGTTGATCATCTTTACTCTGCATCGTATGGGGTACCTGCCTTCACATGAACAATACCTGCCTTCACATTAATAAGACATTCATGTTCTGATGGGGTTGATTATCCTAATATTCATGTGGTACATGAATTACCCTTATTTTCCTTTACAGCTTGCTTTTACGGGTTCAACTGATACGGGGAAAATTGTACTCGAACTAGCAGCAAGGAGCAACCTTAAGCCAGTGACACTGGAGCTTGGGGGAAAATCACCGTTCATTATATGCGAGGATGCTGATGTTGATCAGGCTGTTGAAGTGGCCCACACTGCTATTTTCTTCAATCAGGTAAGTGCATCAAATCCTGGTTCCAAACAGGCATGCATTTATGCATCTCTACAGAAGTAGTTTAATGTTTTCTTTTCAAAACTTCTCCGACAGGGTCAATGCTGTTGTGCTGGATCTCGGACCTATGTCCATGAGAGCATATATGATGAATTCATAGAGAAAGCAAAGGCTCGTGCCATGAAACGTGCTGTCGGGGATCCATTCAAGGAGGGCATTGAACAAGGTCCTCAGGTAACTTTTTAGTCCTCGCTGCAATATTAAATTTTTGTTTATGTGGATTATCATTCTGTTTTGTGAAGACTTGTGGACAAACATACTGATGCTCTTTTCTTTATTTTTCCTGTAAATCTCTTTGCAATCAGATTGATGCTGAGCAATTGGAGAAGATTTTGAAGTACATAAGATCTGGAATTGAAAGTGGAGCTACCCTGGAGACTGGAGGAGAAAGGCTTAGCTCGAAAGGATACTATGTCCAGCCTACAGTATTCTCAAACGTGCAGGTATTATGTACTCCAAGCAACATTATCTTCACTTCATTGTTATATGAAACCTGATATGGAATCCATCACACGAATGGAGCATCTCATTACCATATTAATTCAAGTATTTTTCTCTATACTCTTCTTTCAGGAGGATATGCTGATTGCCCAGGATGAGATATTTGGCCCCGTTCAGTCGATTTTGAAATTCAAGTGAGCACTGGGCTCTCTTCTGATGCCCCTTTAATTTTTCAGTTGTTTTAAGTACCTTTTGTTTTGGTTCAATAATATGGTCATTTTGCTTTGTTCTTTCAAGGGACCTCAAGGATGTGATATATAGAGCAAACAACACACGTTACGGACTAGCTGCAGGAGTCTTCACAAATAACTTAGACACTGCAAACACACTAAGCCGAGCTTTACAAGCAGGCACTGTCTGGGTGAATTGCTTTGATGTCTTTGATGCAGCAATCCCATTTGGTGGGTACAAGATGAGCGGGATCGGGAGGGAGAAGGGAGTGTACAGTCTCAGGAATTACTTGCAGGTCAAGGCAGTCGTTACTCCTCTGAAGAACCCAGCATGGCTCTGATCTCGAAGTTCCTCTCTCGCCTTTGTTTTTCTTCTATTAACATTTTCATTGAAATAAGGATCTGAGCATGAGAGATGCTGGTTATGGTGATGGATTCGATTTCTGATGATGATGGTCACAGGCTGATGCGGTGCCTTCCGTGCCCCGTTTTCATTTAACCTTTTTCCATTATTATGATGGCCGATTTCTTTTATGGAACTAACGATGACATTTACACCTAATTCTGTGTCAAATCATGGAACTTGCCATGGAGAGCTTTATGTATCTCTTAGTGGTTAGATCAGTCTGTGGCATGAATTAATGGAAGTCACCGTGAAGTTGTTAGACAGAAAACGAAGCAGGCCATGTGAAATGTATAATGGACAAATAAATAAAGCCCAAATTCCATACAGGAGGGGACAGTTAATGTGATAACGTATTTGTGGCTCCAGTGCCACTTACATTCCATTCATGTGATGGATAGCCTCATAAAAGAACTCATATTTCAGAAAGTCATGTTCTATATATTTCCTTCGTTTGATGAAATTATAAACAGGTCAGGAACTTCTAGCAGTTCCAAGGGGAAAAACCTTTGCTAAAGACATCACTAGTTTGCATGGTTTGTATGGCGATTCTGTTTTACTCTGATTTTACCAGTGTGAACTTAAAACACGATTTGTCAAGTGACGCAAATTGGGTTTCAGAAGTACGTTTTGGCACTTACCGAGGAATGTCGAGTTGAGGGTGCAAGGAACTTAAAAGTACTGAACAATTTGATAACAAGGAAAATGAATTTGAATTCGTCATATTCTACCTCATTCCAAGTAATCAAGCACATTGCTGTGGCTAGAGAGTAACACAGAAGGGGAGTACAGCTTCAGACTGACCTCAGGTTTGGAATATCCCATGTCTTTCTTCAACAACTCAGAGTTCTTCATGGGATTTCTGCTTTTCCTACAGCTTCATATCCTGCTACAGAAGGATGCATCGGAAAGACAATTTGAAGACCTCGCATATGCTGATATCTTTCTGACTTGCTGAAATAAGACGCTATCCAGAATGCAAGTTCAATAGGAATGCGGTTCTACATAAATAGACCATAAGCATATTTCCACGGATACAGATACATATATTATCCATCTTCATACATGCGATTCTTACAAGCCAAGTGGAAAACACTCCCGGCTTCCTCACAATCAAAGTTAGAAAGAATTTGATATAACTTTCATTCTATATCAACAATAGAAATTCAAAATAAGAACATCCAACACTGGTCTCCACACCAAAGATGCTGGAATCAGATCAAGCAATTTGGTACACTACATAGGCTACTTCTTATTGCTACCAATGCTTATGGTGCAGCAGTAAGTCCTCAAGGATTCTTCATCTTTATTCTCAACTTCCGTGCGATCTGGGCTGCTTTAGGGTGAACTGTCTGCTGTTTACTGTTATCACACTGTTCCACCTCCACCCAATTGATAACCTTGAGGATGAGCGACTGTGGAACCGCCTTTTTGTTATCCCCATCGTTGCCTCCTCCTCTTGATTTCTTGAATCCCACTTCCAATGTCCTCTCGAGAAACTCCATGAACCACTTACCTGCCTCTGCTTCAATCTGCTTCCCCAGGTCGATCGTGTTGCTCAAGCTGCAAGCAGATTGCAGTGGGTTCCTGTTTTCCTCGTTCTCTCCTATGGTACTGAGTGGACTTTTTGTTAATAATGTTCCTTTTCGCTCTGATGTAGACTTCAGATTACTGGTAGACGATCTGAGGATTCTTCCGCTATTCTCAACCCTTTCAGAAACTGATGCAACTGATTTGTAAAGAGGGTTTCGCCTTCTTGTGGAACTTAGCTCAGGGTTCTGGGATTGGTCGATGGAATTGTGTGCCCTCTCATGTAAGATCTTTGGCTCCGGTTCGGGGTGTTCTTTATCTTGAACTTTCGGGTTTTCAGTTGCAGCCTGAATTGAAACCACACCTGTAATTGCTTGTACGATCTGCTGATGAAATTCCAAGAACTTGTCAAAACATGAAGCTGGAGCGTCTGCTTGTGCAGATTTGCTTAGACTAGAAAACGCCCTGCAGGGTGACGCAATCGCATGAAAGCTGTTATTTCATGCACGAGACATGACAAAATGTAGAACATGTAAAAAGGAAAAAAATACAATTGAAGAGTATGTACTTGAGCGACCGAACTATAGTTTCCGTGGCAGAAGCTTCTCTGAGAGCTTGAAGGGCCACCTTCTGAGCTGTTTCCCGTTGCAGCACTGCTTCCTGACAAGCAAAAGGACAATCAACTCGATAGACAACAATTTTCATTGTCTATCCAACACCATATACTTCATATAGAACCTAGCAAGCCCTCACCTTACACAGCATGCTAAGCTTTCCAGGCAAATTCATGGACAGAATGCTGCCTTCGTCAGGCATAGGTTCAGAAGACCGAGACTGTGAATTCAAATCCATCTTTGGCTTTGATGGATTTTGAGAATCTCCGCCGATATTCAGTGAACATGGACCTCTCGCATTCCTCAAACTTGGGGGTGGTGTTGCACTCTTCTTGTCCTACACCACGCAATTAAGATAAATTAGAACAGGATAGCTAACTTTCAGGGAGAGTGCATAGACGGATAAACAGTCTTGAAACCCGACTACCGTTGAGAAAAATGTACCTACAGCTGAGTTGAAGGAACCTGAGGTGATCCTTGACCCTCCTCTATCGCATACGCTCCTGCTCCTTGGAAATTTCAAAGATAAAGGAGTGGCACAGCTTTTTCTAAGCAAAGGACTCTCTCCCTTGGCATCCACCATCTTAGCCAGGAGCCCTCCGCCATAAGAACATCGAATAGCTGAACCCGAGCCCAAGTCCTTCAAAGACCTTGACCGGATCATTGGTGATACCGAAGGATTCCTGATGGAGCTAGCACGGCCCTTTATCGGAGTACACTGGTCGAAGTCTAAAGGCACTGGCTTTAAGCCCATTGGAGACATGGCTGGGTTATTACAATTTACAGTGTCTCCTCCTCCGCCGCCGGGACCTGTGCCCCAAGACCCTCTCTTGGAAGAGAGCATCTTGGAGACTGATCTTGGGCCGACTCTCTCTCCCTTCTCTCGAAGACCCATTAACGGTTCCGGTGTTCCAACTAGAGGGTGCCGACCAGGAAGAGGCTTGGCGCCCTTGATGACTGGGACAGGGGACCCGGGTTCCAATCTATCGACGTAAATGAACTGACCGAGCTGCATCTTGTTGCTGAGGACGAAGTCGTCTTGGTCCGAGGGGAGGGTCGCGTAAATCGAGTGGGAAGAGTCAGAGATCTTGATGTAGAACCCGTGTTTCGGGAAGAGGTTCTTCTCGTCAAGGTCCACGGGGACGATGTCGGTCACCTGCACGAGCGAGCTCCGGTGCTCACTCGTGGGCTTGACCCCGGTGTTCATCCCATTGATGAGCCTCAGTAGGATCCCGGGCGCCAAAGTTGCCATTTCGGAACAACTGTCAGGAAGCCAAGACGAACCCTAGAAACAGGGAGCCCCCTAAACCAATCTTTGTTCAGCCAATTGAAGAGAATGGCATGAAATTGAGCAAGAAAACAAGAAGGGTTCCAGCGAGCAAAGGTGGAATCACAAGCGCTTTGGACTGCAACAGGACGATGACAATGCGTTGATGAAACCCACTCAAAAAGTGGGGAATTCCAAGAAATCAACCCCGCAGTCTCAAGAAAGGAAGCGAATTTCACAGTCAGACGGAGTTGATAACTCTTAAACAGGAGTTAACACCCGAGTTCTTTCTTGGACTTGCAGAGCGGAAGACGGATACGATGACGAGGGAAGAAATTGGAGTTCAACGAAGGAGCCGTTGCTAACGGTAAAGCGGACAGAAAGCGGCCGTTGATTTTTAAAAATTCAAGCAGGGAGCCTCTGGAACGTTATATGGCAACGGTCATGTGTGGCAGCCCCCCCGGCCCCTGAGCCTACCGACTCTCGACCACTTTTGAAAATGATCTAAAATGTCAGTTCATAGAGAGACAAATGGCCGCTCATTTCTCGTACAGCACATGATATTTTAGGGTTACGATATCATTATCATTATTGACCCTCCGATTCCCAACAAGTTATTGAGCCACCGTCGAGGATTCAAGGGGGGTCGCAGACACTGGACAGAAGCCGCGAGTTCGGGTTCCCATTGCATGGGATGCTTCGAATAAGCCTTTAATCGTGAATAAAACTTACACCCTCTCTTTCTATTCTCCCAGCTAGACTTGTAATTGCTGATTAGTTCTATGGGATATATACATTAATTAAAGACGCCATGGATGGCCTGAGATGAACTGTACTATTATACCATATCACACACGATAGGATTAGTATCCAGAAATTTTCTTGCCGATTGGATTCTTTCTCTTCTATGGAGTTCTTCTCAATTGATTTTCTTATTGGTTTGGCACGCTGACGGCCCAACTTCCGAATAGCTGTATGCCAAAATCGATTTTGATTTGTCGTGAGATCTATCATCTTTCTCCATCTATGTTTATGGTCCCATTAACATAGCTTTGTCATTATGGTCTGCATTGCATGACGGAAGTTTGCTGTGTTGCTGACCTGACCGTGCCCACAAATGGCGACTGTACACCAATTCCAAGATGGACCCAACCGTGCTTAGAACCACATAGACGATCGAGCGTATTTGTTTGTTATCTTGTTTGCGTTTGGCCTTTGAAACCAAGCAAAGTCCTCCAAGAACATCTTCTACATCACTTAGTTTTCCTTATCACGACGATAAGATAATATACAATTACATATAAGAGAATAAATAGTTATAAATAATCTAGTTGTGGATTCCTAACTCATTGTATCGCACCTGTTTTTGGATCACAACTCTACTTGGTAGCCAATTTCTTTGCCAAAAAGAAGAAAGAACTGAGTGGAGTCCTAATTGGGTGGGTCCATTTCCGTATATCTAGCAGTGGATGGAATGAGAGTGGATGATTTTGGAATGGATAATGCCGTGCCACAAGTGGCATTCATTTTTCCTCGATTTGGTTTCCTTTTGGACTTACTAAATGAAATTGATCCATATCCTTTTTTCAGTTTAGATTTTCCGGATTGTGTACACACCTAGTTGAACGTGCATCATCCGGGCCAGCCATCTGGTGCGCTGTCAATTACCATAGGATCCACATCGATCAAAGGTTACAATTCAGCCCCGGCCGAGAATTGTTCAACTAACTATGTGGCCTTGCTCCAGAACCTTATGATGTACGTTAGCGACAACTTGCTTGCAAGTGACTCGGGCATCTCATCTGTCAGACAATGGGACCTTTCTTCTACTTCTATACAAGTAAGGCTGATTGTTCTTGCATGAACTTCACATCCACTTAACATACCCACAGGAACACGCAGTTGTCAGGAAGGACAGATGAGATCGTGCATTTGATCCGAGCTTCCAGCCCACGGAGGGGCCACAAGAGGGTAAGAGTCGAATTTCACACCATCTGGATTTGATGCTGTGAGCTACTCCGTGGGCTTCAGCCGATTTTCCTGCTTGTTGTCTGTCTGAATGTTGAGATCTATTATGCCATCAAAAGATACTTCTTTTCATTCGTGGCTCACACGTACAACGTCATCGTGTCCAAGGAAAAGAATGTATTTTGCTACACACCAGAAGGAAGCCTCCAATCATGTCCATGAGCTGCCTTTACAGGTCAAATCTGAAGTAAAAATTGTTTGTACTTCTTTCTGTTATTAGAGAATGTTTTCCAATGTTTCATTGCATATCTCGATTCAGCAAACTTTATAGTACTTGCATATGGAGAGCTTCTCCGCTTCATTCAGTACTTTTTTCTTGATCGAGCAGTATGTTTCAGAGTTCGTACTGCACAAGTTCCTCGTTCAGTATGGGTTGAGTCAAAACTCGTTAAGGAATGAATGAATACAAATAGCATAGCTACTAGAATTGGCACCCGTGTTATCGTGTTTGCTGCCAAATTGACAAGACTAACATCTTTGTTAACTTATCTTCCTGCAGTTCAATAGCACGTGAAGAGTCCCTCCATTCTGTCTCGGTCATACCAATGCTTTGGTAGGGGAATGCTATCTCAAGCAAAGTGATCCTCTCATCTTCAGCTCGTGTAAACTAGAAGCTGACAGAGCCATTACCGCCTCGACAAAGAACGCCAGGGTCTCCTTTGCGATGGAGATGGCTACCCCCTGGTAACTAATTTTAATCCCCTTGTGAAACGATTCTCTGTTTCTTTCAAGGAGTTCGGTAATCAGTACACATGACCCACTACAGGATTCAGTCACAAGGAGTTCCAGCCGATGTTGTTGTCAAAGTCGGAGACGCAAACTTTTCCCTTCATAAGGTTAGAAGCTCAATCCTCTTGTGTTCCATCGCACTTATCCTAGGGAAAGCATGATACGGGAAAGTGAAACTGCCTTCCTGATTCGTTTGCAACAAACAGTTCATGCTGGTGGCAAAGAGCAACTACATCGGAAAACTGGTGAGGGAATCAAGGGAAAGAGATGTAACTAGGGTTCACCTCTCCGACATCCCTGGGGGCCCAGCTACCTTCGAGAAGGCTGCAGAGTTTTGCTACGGTGTGAACTTTGAGATCACAGTTCAGAATGTGGCTGCCCTCCACTGTGCTGCTGTGTTTCTTCAGATGACAGATCATTACTGTAACAACAACCTCGCTGGTCGTACTGACGAATTCCTCTCACAGGTGGGATTGTCAAGCCTGTCAAGCTTGGTAACAGTTCTAAAGTCGTGCAAGGATCTCCTTCCCATAGCTGAAGAACTCAAAATCGTTGATAGATGCATTGAAGTAGCAAGCTCAGAGGTATACTAAATTGTGATCTTGCATCTGGATTCCATTTCTCCTAGTCTGGATTGTTGACCAAGCTAAAAGATTTCATACAGTTTAAAGGAAGTGCATGTATTATATTTCACAAAACTAAGGTTATAATATCTCTTGCTTTCATTGATATCTCCCACTTTTCTTTTTGTAACATACTCTCTGGTTCTAAGAGAAAATTGTTTTTGATCGATTTCGACTGCAGGCATGTAAAGAGGCTAATTTCCCAAGTCGCTCTCCAACAAACTGGTGGATGGAGGAGCTAATAGTATTGGATGTGACCTTCTTTGGCAGAATCATCAGGGCCATGAGAGCAAGGGGTGCAAAACCTGAAGCCTTAGTGGGTGTTATTATGACATACACAGGGCGAACCCTTCGGGATCTTGTGCGGGGGACCATTCTGGCAATGGAACATGGTCATTGGATCCTACTGATCCTGACCTCTTGACACATCAGAGTGAGCTTGTAGAATCCTTCATCGCCCTTCTGCCTTTGGAGAAGGCTGCTTTCCCTGTCAACTTCCTGTGCTGCCTTCTCCGTTGTGCCATCTTTGTGAAAGCCTCAATGGGCAGCAAGAAGGAGCTTGAGAAGAGGATCACGGCAATTCTCAATCACGTGACTGTTGGTGACCTTCTGGTGCTCTCATGCGCTTACGATGGGGAGAGGCTCTTGGATCTTGAGAGTGTGAGGAGGATCATATCCGCGTTTGTGGAGAAGGAAAAGAGCGTGGCTGTCTTTTATGCAAGCAATTTGACGGAAATCTGCTCCTCTGCTATGCGAAGAGTAGCAAAGATAGTGGATGTGTATCTTGGTGAGATCGCGACTTACGGTGATCTGGGCATCTCAAAGTTCATTGGCTTTGTGAATCTCATGCTGAGGGAAGCACGGAAAGTTGACGATGATATCTACCGAGCAGTGGACGTTTATCTGAAGGTAGGAATATCAAAGCCATGAAGAAATCTAATCGGAAAAAAGAAGAAGGAAAGATTCAATTCCACTGAAACAATAAGACAGACAAAGTTCAATGGAGAACTCATTCTGTCCCCATTTTTTTCAACTAGTACAAGGAGAAAAAATGTGTATATACATAAGAATAGTGAAGCAAAGTTGACAAAAGACCGACACAATCTATAAGAGTTTAGATTGGTTTCCCAATTTGCAGGCTCACCCAAACCTCAGTGAAATAGAGCAGGAAAAGGTTTGCGGGGTGATGGATCCGCTCAAGCTGTCCTACAAAGCTCGGCTCCATGTATCCGGGAACAAGAAGATTGTCCTGCACATTCTCTATAATGACCAGCTCAATCTTAGAAGCGGCACCTCAGACAGCCATAACGGGCAAGATTCCATGAGTACCAGGAGCCAAGTTCTGGCTGAAATTTCACTGGTTAAGGAGAACGAGGAGCTGAGGTCCGAACTCACGATGATGAGGATGTATATGGCGGATCTGCGGAAAAGCCAAGGTGAAAAGAGGCTACGGATGCGGCCCAGATTCATTTCGTCTATGTCCAAGACATAGGGGAAGTTGAAGCCCTTTCGCCGTGAGTCGAAGGGCACTTCCTATATCGTTGATGATTCTGCAGAGGTTAAGAAACTGAGGGGTAGAAGGTTCTCGATCTCTTGAGATATTGGTAGCCCTCTTCTACAGATAGTACATGATGAGTCTGTCGGAGAAATTGATCGAGCTTGTCATGTGCTGTGTGACTGTCTTCCTCTTTCCCACTTTGATTTCTTTGCATACCTTCTGTGGGGTGTCTCGTACTTCCTGAGGTTCACTGTTTGGGTTTGGATTTGAATTTGCAATTAAGTTATGATAGATTAGTGGCTCTATGGCTTGTGTATTCGTCTTCCTTCAAGTCAAGCCGGTGCTTGACTTTGTGGGGACATAACATTTCACGGAACATACTATATATATCCATTCGCCTCTAAGAGTGGATGTAGGCCATAGCTCTTGCAGTTCAGCCATGGGAAACGATGACTGCAAATCTTACAGAAATTGTAATTATAGCCTTCAATATGTAGGAGCTTGTCCAGAAAAAAGAACAGCATGAGTAGTCGGGCAAACTTCTGGGGAAATTTTGTGTGCGAGAAGCTAGAAGAAGCCCTCATACGCAGCCGTGTTGATTGCACGGGAAGCATGCGGCCGACAACAACCTGGATGGAATTAGTTTTCACAAGGATATGCGGCCAAGTTCTTCAGCTTAAGATGCTGAAGTCTTAACTCTTAACAAATAACAGTCTCACTGTTGGTGACAGCAGCATGAGATTTATGCCAAGTATTGAAATTGCCATAGTAATACTCAGCACAGGAACAGCAGGAGCTTGTTATCGCAAGACACGAAAAGCATGTTGTTGAGGAGTTGAAAAAGAAAAGGGCAAAGTTCTGCTCACATGACTTATTGTTCAACAAGCGAGAACACGTACAGAAGTACATTGCCACAGATACCTTAACTATGCATGCATCGAGAAACTCTGATCTAGTAGATGGAAGTGGCCTGCTTGCTCACACGGCCACGCAGGGGGAAATCTTGAAATCGAGATCCCAAATCTCGAAGCTTCCCTTGACAAAGTCATAGTGAGCACCCTTGAGGGCCAGAGACTTCTTCACGGTTGCTTCCCTCACAAACGGGTACGTCAACAGGTTCCCGAGTGAAACATTCACAGCCTCCTGCAATATTTCCATACTCGGTTATTTGCTCGGTCCCTTTTGCACATATTTCATTAATAAAGGTATTCAAATCTGATAGCCAGTGCAGTGACCAACCTTCTCGCAGTTGTAGCACTGCTCCTGAAAGCTCAGGCTGTTGTGTACAGACTTGACCTTACTTTTTGCCGGTGCACAGATCTTCACCCAATGTTCAATGAAGTCACTGCAATATTCCAACCTCAAGAGTTAGTAGAGTATATGTTAAACACGAATCCATCTACAGAGACTTGAATATTCTGTCAAATCCCCTAGCTATTCACAGTGAAAAGCAGATGATCCGAGGATCTGGCAAGAAAACATTGACCAAAACATAAAGCTATCCATTTAACTAGAACACTGGAATGATCAAAATCGAAGGAAAACTTCAGGACACACCAGCTGCTTGTGAAGGTAAAGTTCAATGAGCACAACTACTCCGAGGACAATGTCTTGAGTGCTGATTTTGTATCTAATGCAGGAAATCGATTATATACCTAGAGGTAGTCCCATCATCGGGGATAGACATGAGCCCCTTTATACCTCCACAGCAGCTGTGCCCTATGACCACAATATTCTCCACCTGAAAATGACCATTTAGAATTACTACACGATACAATATAGAGAAAGAACCTTCACATCCTCCTTTTGTGCGCTGTGTCCATTCAAGGAAACTAAGAACGATCTGGACTGCTCATTTTCAACAAGAACCCTTTTTTTTTCTTATAAAACGAGAAAGTGAGTTCAGTTCAGAGCGGTGGAATCATCCTTGATATGAGACAAGGTAGGTCCTGAATTCAATTTCCCATCAGTTAAAATACATGTAACTCTCTATTTCCTTTTCTTCTAATCCACTGTGCAGCCGCCAATTAGAGCTCTAGTCTCATAGCCGTTTGACCCCACCCTGAAGTGATGATATTACGGCTATGAGGGACTCAATGGTGGTCCATCACATGGACCATGGAACTTGTTGGGCTCTTAAATGTCAATCAATAGACAAGGAAAGTAAAGGGATTTGCTTTATCCGGAAAAAAGGAGTGGCTGTTATTGTTACAGTAGCATTCACCTTGAGATGCAGAACCGCATATTCAATGGCTGCCCCCACTCCTGAGTATTTTGTCTGCAGCCACAACCACAGTCAGTTCATCCCTTTGGCAACCACGCATATTATATATATATATATATATGTATATGTACATGTCTGTCTGCGGAGGGCCGAAGGAATGTTTTGTGAGAACCTGGTCGTATGGAGGGACCATGCTGGCAATGTTTCTGACCATGAAGGCCTCACCTGGCTGGAAGTTCAGGATATGAGACGGGCACACCCGGGAATCCGAGCATGCAAATACCAAAAACTGCACCCAGACGAATGAATTTCACACATAAAAGATATCACAAAACCCGAAAACATGGGATGGAGGAATGTTGTGAAACGTTAAACAATAATTAACCTTTGGGCTCTGGCCTTTTGCAAGCTCTCCATACAAAGCAGGATTCTTTCTGCAAGACGCCAGATTCCACAGATTAATTAAACCTTAGATTATGATTAGTTAATCAAATTAAGTACATTTATTCCACACACAAGACATCCCCCTGTCAATAAAAGCTCCCTTGGAAACATTCCGCCGGAAAAAAAAAAAAGTGAAGCATCTACTGAGTTGGGCAAAACTCAAAGTAAGATAATTTAATAGGATTATAAAATTAGAAAGTATTTTACAATTTTTATTGGAGTTTAATGAACGGCTCGACTGATTCAACACTGTTTTGACAGTCCCAGAATTATTGAAAAATATTTAAATTCTTGAAAAATGGACACATGATTCAGGCAGAAGGAGTCATGCAAAATTAGTTTTCAAAGAGGAAAAAACAAGTACCAGAAAGACATGAGAAAATGGTATAGAAACGTATAAGAAAATGGGAAAAAAACAAAATTAGGCTTTGTCGATTTTTTTTCCTTTTCCCCTTCCTTTCATGACGTACTCGAATTTCTCCGTCCTGAAGTGGACGAATCCGGTTTTGATCCGCTCGACCGGGTCAGAACCTCGGGCGGCCGACTGCAGCTCCACCGTCAGCTGCTTCAGTTTCGCGGCGGCGACGCCCTGGAGCTCGCACTTCTCGCTGCAAAACAACCAAGGGACGACAACAGGCCGTCAGATCGTCGTCTGACCGTGCGCGTGGGGGAGCCTGGGCTGGCACATCGCCCCGCGGTGCAATTACAGACAGGTCTACGTGGGGCCCGGTCGGCACCACAACTACCCCCGAACAGCATGGACGGCTTCGTTCGGATAGCTTGTCTCGACATGGGGACAAAAATGACAATCGAGGACAGGCTCTAAATGCGAAATTACAGCTGGAAAGGGATAGATCAGGAGAGCTGCTGCTTTTACCTGATGAGCTTGGAGAGCTCGGCAATGGCTTCATCGTACTTGTCCTTAGCCATGTCTTCCTTCTGCCACCAGCAAAATCAAAACGCTCCCGATCATCATCGGCATAACATCAGATCGCTCCCGATGGATGATCAAAACCGCATAATTGGCATTGATCATGAATTCCAGAATAGATATGAACGATACACGCGGATGGACAAGAGCAAACAACAAGGGTGAAAATGAAAAACTGCTGTCACAGGATCGGGATCAGCAGAAACATCGACGTTGTACAAACCTTTTGGAGCAGGAGGCTGCTTCCGTTCGGAATGTTCGGTTATGGAGGACAACTGAACTTCCCTGTTTTGTTCTCTAAAGGCTTCACAGCAATGATAAGCACTCAGAGACTCTCCTGCTCTGATCTCCTCCCTTTTTAAGGGGGCCAGTGAATGGTACAGACATGTAAATTTGCCAATTTAGGACAGCATTTATAGAGTTATTTTCTTTTCCTTTTCTTTTTTCTTTTTAATTCGTCAACGGGGAAAATTAATGTTTGTCTATGAAGTTGCCCGCCAATCAATCCATAGAATCTTGCTAACCTATGGTCGAAATAAGAACAAACGAAGACTCCAGAAGGACCCGTTAAAAACTACCACAAGCGTGCCCCTTTTTAAAATATTACAATTCTATAAATAGTGATAATATGAATTTTAAGTATACAATCACCACCTTTAAAAAGGACCATTTGTTAGTAATCCGATAATATATAATACATCAAATTTAATATTTGAAACTTATGTGTTCGATATTTGAGAATTAATACTAAACTTTGAGTTGTATAATATATTATTTGGTTGATTAATTAATTATTATAATATTGTATGCTATTAATATAAAAAAATAATATTCATATATAATTTAAATTTATATCGCAATTGTTTACTATTAAATTTCTCAATATTAAGTATTATAGATTTTAGATTTACTCTTAAAATTATGTCTCACTTAAAAATAATAGTAGACTTTTCTCCTATTATTTTCTAATTTTCTTCTTTTTTGACAGTATAATTTATTTGCATTAATCATAATTACACTCCTATAAAAAATATAATTATTGATATCTTCGTAAAATTAATTATTGGATGAAGAACTGTATATTACTTAGAAGCGAAGATAGTTATTACAGCTTCAATTTACAGTCCCTGACCATTGAGGGAACGCGGGATGGTAATTTCCAAATTGGTGGAGGATAGTGTGGTAATGTGATCATCGATTGAGAGATGGGCGTAGGATAAGAAACAGGACCACGACCATTAGGATATGATCCCACGGTCGATGTGAGAGCTGTCACGGGACCCCCCACGTGGCGTAGCTGTCATATCTGGGGCGAGAGACAGTCAACGGTGGGAGCCGGTGGGAGTGGGAGCCGGCGGGAGTGGAGGGGAGTGGAGAGGGAGGGAGAGCAAACAGGAGATCACAGATGATGGAGGCCACGCGGCTGGATGACGGACAGAGCATTTTTTTTTTTTGAAAAAAGAGAGAACAAAATTTTCCTTTAAAAATTATATTTATTTATATTTAAAATTTTATTAATTATTTATTCAAAAAATCTAAAATAGATTAGATGGGAAAAAAGCTGAGCCTTTCGATTTCTTCCCTTATTTTTTTCTCGGATCCCACTTATTCTTAGGACAAAGTTTGATTTTTTTTTTGGATTACAAAATGGCTGCATAAAGGTCCGACAGACACTGTGATTTAGAAAAGAAAAAAGAAAAGAGAGAAATGATAATTAAGCTTCATTAACGAAGATGATCTAGGAAGCAATAAGTGCTTATCACCTCTCATCCATAATAAATTCAACCGTTGTGACTAATTCAAAATCGAGTTAAAGTTGGTTGACTCAATGCTAAAATTACTTTGATAATAAAATTTTCACCGTTTACAAAAATTTTAAAAAATTAAATCAAGATCTTACATGAGATAAATATGTATTAAATCAATTAATACTTGATAAAACTCCTATCTTAATAGCTTATAAAATAGCATCTAGCATTAGTATTACTACATGCCCATCTTATGCGGCTATAGTAACTATTCAAGATTAATTTAAGTAAAAAATTACGAGGGACTACCGTAATTTATCTGCTCATACCCACAGTTGAATACATGTCATGCTTTAATTAGTTATCAATGACTCTTATACATCATCTACACATGGAACATGATCTTGTTGGATCGAGGATGCGCAAAGGCTTGCTAATTGATGTTGGTCAACAAAATATGCACGCCTATGACCGGTAGAGACAGCTGACAGATTAAGGGTTAAGTAAAACAGTGTCTCCAGGGTCCTTTGGATTATCGTTGCTGAGGGATGTTTCAGGGTTTATATATATATATATATATAGAGAGAGAGAGAGAGAGAGAGAGAGAGAGAGAGAGGATGTGTTTTCTCCAGCACGCGATCTTATGAAGACGTCAAGATGTATGCGATTTACTTTCTATAAGAAGCTCCGATTAATATCGATTGGAACGGAGAAGTTATGGGCACGAGGTGAAAAAGCGCAACCCCGAGGGCGCTGTGCTCTATCTAATAAGCCGCCGTCGGATTGACGGAGACGGAGTCTTCCGTTGGCCTTCGAGCAATCGTGTCTTCTTTCCGGGCTTCAACATCTTTACGGACTCAAGATAATTCATATTTATTTAGAGGTAAAGATTTGTCATATTATTGAATTAAATAATAATTATATAAGAAATTAAATTTATTTTTACGAATAAATGATAATATATAATTTTTTTATAAACTTACCAATTTTTTTAAAAAAATTTCAATCTAATATGATACCATTTACAAACTAGCTCAAAATTACGGAATGTTGGCCATCAAAATCGAGAAAATATACATATCAGTGTAATGACGATTGACACAGACAAGTTGGCCACTACAAGGACGTCAAAAAGTTGGAGTTAGACAGGTTGGTTTTACTTGGAATCGTTCTGTTAAAATTCATGACCAATCAGTTTGTTCCTATTATAATATGCAACACTTTTTATTGAGTTGAAAAACATTGTAGGTTGAGTCCAAACAAATAAGTTAATTGAACTGGAACACTGTTTTGAAATTAAAACCATCTCAAAACTGGTTTATACCGCTTGTAAAATTAATGATTAAATTTTATTTATTCAATTAAAAATGGTAAAAATGAAATATATTCATTTTGAATGATTTAAAAAAATAATTGAAAAAAAATAAAATACTTACAATTCTTTGAATCATGAATTAGACGATTTGGAAATAGTTTCCATTTTGCCGAACTATGATCAATCGCCACGCAACCAACCCCACCCCCGCCCCGAAGACCGAGTTGTTATTTGACTGGGATCAGAGTTGTTAGAATTCCACGATATCGTGGAATATATCGGTTCTGCCCGGTCCAGAAGCGGTCAGCCCAGATAACTTCTTCGGGACACGCGTCAATGAGTCTATCCTTTATATAATATTTTACACACACACACACACACATTACGACGTCACATATCCATAACCTAAAATTGTGAGAGGAAGAGTGGAACATTAAGAATTAAGAGCAATTTCGACGATAATCAAGTTTAGAATTAGTTCCATGTTAATGGTAAAGTGATTAAAGGGAACCGATTTTTCTAGAAAATTACCCAGAAAATGATTTAAAATGATGTGCATATATTTATCCCAAATATATATAAGAGAAATTCACCTTTAAGATGAGAAAGGCTCATACCGGTGGCTTTCCTGGACAGCACAGCAGCATACACTTGCTAAATTTCCCAGCCATCCTTCCCGCTCCTGTTGCATTGTAGATCAAAGATTTCGAGTAAGAAAGACTTGGGACTTACCACCGAATAAAAACCGATCGCATCTGCGTGTTCGTACGAGCGGAGGAGGAGACCCGTCTCACGCCGTACAGAGCTACTTAGTTGGCGGGTGCTTAATTTCCAAGAGGCCCATATGGATTGATTTGATTGTTCCCATTGGCCCAATCGAACAAGTGCCCGCCGGTCCGGATAGTATAAATAACCTAGAAAAACAGTCCTACCCTCTCCTTATAAAGAGGAAACAATGCGCGCTGATCATCCAAATCCCACCCCCCGACGGCTGCGATACCAGTCACGGGGATGACTATCCGATAAGGTATTCGTTTGTCTTAACCGATACACCGTGGCTCGTTTTACAATAGAATCAGGAGCAATGTGGATTGTTCGAGGATAAAATTTCCAATTTGTTACCGTATGCTGATGAGAAATTCTTAGCTTGGAAGGATTTCACGTGCATCAGGAGCTTGTGACGATAAAGATGGATGATGCATGAGAAAGAGAGGGAGCGAGGTACCGAGACTTGGATTGTAGTAGTGAGTGAGCTTGTAAGCTTGGGGGATGACAAATCCAATTTGCAATGGTTGTCTTCCTTTCCTCGATGACTTTAAAAAGTGAGTGAGAGAGAGAGGGGGGGAGAGGGAGAGCTCTCTTTTTGAGGTAAAAAGAGGGGTACTGTGAATGGAATGGGAGAGAGCAGAGGTGGAAGAGAAAGAAGCAAGAGCCAACCAAAGGGATTGAGGGGACAGAATGGAGGAATTGGAGATGAGACAACGGGAGATTCCCACCTCAGATTTCCTTCCTCTCCATCCTCTTCTTCTCTGGTCCACCATTCTGCTCCTGATTTGGGCCCACCAGCCAATGGGCAATGAATGACAACCTTGGCACATTCCCTTAACATCAGGATGACGATGACAGCATGACCCTCCAGAGCTCTTCAGATGATCGAGTGAAGACATCGGTAGCATGTCAGTTGATACCACGCACTTCCTATGTCGGAAACAGTCAGTTCACGTTAGATTGTTCATTTGAGCAGTCCTCAGATGGTTCCCTGTTAACTGGACCAGTGGCCTTAGATTGTTAGCTTACCATGCGATATTTGTGTAACGATGGCTGCCCTTAGGAAGCAATCTGTTGGGAAAGGATGTCCCCTTCGATGCCTCCAGCAGCATGAGGAAACAAGTTGCAGGACACCAGTTCAAGAAATGCATTGCTGTTTCTTTCTTTTTGTCTCATCATGTTAGTCCGAGAAAATGCCGATGTAACTTGGGAGGATTATCTTGTGGCTGTGTTTTAAGGCTGAACTTGCAGGATTGTTGACGCTGTGTGCGCAAACACTGGTGCACTGGTAGAAGTGCTTCGAAGTCCTAACTCTGGCAGCGGAGGAATGCTTCGTCATCTTCCAATGTTGACGGTTTGGCAAGGTGAATTGGTTGTAAGTTCTTTATTGAATCGACTTCTTCGTGTAGCCATTAGCCAACGCCTCCCTGAGTCGCCCAGTCAGTACTCTCCTGGACAACTAACTCAGTGGACACCGCCACGATAATATTCATATTTATCAGCAGGGGAAAAATGTATTCGGGTGCTTGAAATCGGCACATAACCATGAACAAAAGGCGTTTGCAGCATGCATCTCCTTGCAGTGCAGAGAACCGATAAAAGTTGATCTCCTTTAGCAGGAGCCTAGAGGTTTTCATCTCGGATAAGAGATTGGATTATGTTCAAACACGAAATATATGAACTCAAGTCAAGTATCGTAAATTGATCGCTTGATCAGCTGTATCTTACTGTCATATATGCAGCTTTAAGGTCTTAAGTTTACTCTCAATCGGAGTTTTTCTCCATTTACACAAACTAGCAACCATGATCGAGTCATCCAAACCGAAGTATCAATAGATCATTACTGACTATACAGTACAAACGAAATCTATCTATAAAAAAGAAAAAGAAAAAGAAAAAGAAATTAATAAGGGTGAACATTCTTGCTCAGCCCGTTGACGCTGGTGAAGAACCCGACCAAGCCGGGCCGGTACGGCAAGTACGACCGCCGCTTCTCGGTCGCCCTTCTCCTCCCGTAGAGCGGTGGAGGGACTGCGGCCTCCGCCGCTTTCTTACCCTTTTCCTCGCCCTTTGCCGCCGGCGCCTTCTCCTCGCTCCTTTCCCCGCCATTTGCTGCAGCCTTTTTCTTCTCGGCTCTTTCACCGTCTCTTGGGGCCGCTGCGGGATTCAGGAACACAAAAGCGTTCTTCCCATCGCTGATGCTCCGGTGGACCAAGTCTTTGAACTTCCACAGCTTCGACGACCCCGTTGAGTTGCTCTTCCGACAGAGAGCCCATGCCGCCGACGATTTGATCTCCTCCACGGTTCTCCCCTCCCAAGGGCAGTACTCCGCCTCTGATTCCCCAGACGCTGAAGTAGAAACTATGCCACTGCCCTCTGCGAAGAGCTTCCTAAGAGGCTGATGGAGGCTTGAAGACGAAGCAGCTAGCTCTTCCGAGTTGGCGCCTACGTGAGATTGGAGGCCCTGGTCGAAGCAGGGGTAGATTGGCCGGATATGGCCGTCCTGGAAGGCGTCCTCTGCTGCAATCGGTGAGCTGTCGGGATTCACGCAAGGGAACGAGAACTCAAATTCTTCCCCTTCTTCATCATCACCTTCTTCTTCCTGGTCTGTGTCCACCTCCCTCTCGAGCTCAGGTAAATGCTCCAAAGGTTCAATTTTGGGGCCGAATTCGGCGATGTTGAGGTTACCCTGTAACAGTTCACTCACCACATCGACCGTCTCGTGAACTGAAACAGACTCTGCCGCTTGCATTTCTTCCTCTAAGGTAAAAAACCCAACCCTTTCCAATCTTTCTGTCCGTTTTCTTTTTCTGTTTTTCTCCGGCGGAGAAAGTAGACGATGGGATACTGAAATGGTTCAGTCGAGCGTGAGTTTCAGATATATTCAGCAGGGAGAGAAAAAAAAGAGTTCAGAGTTTCAGACAGAGAGGGAGGAGGGCATGAAGATAAGATATTGTCTTCAGGTGGAAGTTAGATTTTTGCTAAAAGGATAATTATATAAGGGGAAAAGTGGAAGAGGGTTATGAAGCTCAAGCTTTCATTTTCATCTGGTTGGGAATGGAAGATTTTGATTAATTATTTTAATTAAATCATTTCCTTTCTTTCTTGCTTAGCAAGACAACAATAAGAAAACAGGAAATTTGTATGATTTGTTGGAATTTGGGAGGAAATTTGCGAACAAGTTGTGGTGGTCAAACTGCTCTGTTTCTTGAAGGAGTTGTGTTCTGTTTTTTCGATGCGATCTCTTGCGTGTTTAGTTCACTTGGGCGACACGCACTTATGCATAAGCCCTGAACCATGTTCAAAGATGAGAGGTTGACTCTTTTGAAAAGTCAATTGTCGTTCGCCAGCGTTTATATGTACGTAAATGCTGTCTTCTTCCTTTTTTTTAATTTTTATTTCACAGAGAGACAATGCTCTTTTTGGAAAAACAACCCAGATTTCGAGGGGGGACAAATCTTGGGCGATGTATTGATTTCTTCAATTTATAATGATTTTTATATCGATATATAAGGTGTGTTGTTGGTGATAGCCAAGTTCCCTCGACATTTTCTGATCGGAGCCAGTCCAATAAGCTGTAACTAGAGAGTTATCCTGTCAATTGGAAGGCTTCTAACAGCTCTGGATTAAGGTCAATCTAGGGATTGTCGAATTGGATGATTGTGCGAATAGAAAGTGCTGATGCTGCATATATAATTTTCAAAACATGAAGTTTCTGCAGATAGATGTTGGGTTGATCATTTTTTACAGGAGAAATGGATTCACTTGTTTCTTGGGTCACAGAGCACTGAAGATAGCTTAGACAATAAGTTATTCTGGATTTTTTTTCCCTCTTTGGTCCAAACCTTCCAGAAGGAATTGAAAATGTCAAATGAATCTTTACCCGTTCAGGCTATACATAAAGACGACCTCCCTTGAACTATGAGAATATACAATACGTTTAAGGAAGTGACTGGTAAAGATTGTTGGCGGATAGAACAGCTTGAGGTGTTTCTGAGTGAAATCCTTCCGCAGTTAGATGAAATTCATTCTTCACAAGAGATAAAGAATGCTCAAGAAGGATCTCGTGTTGGAAAAGAGAAAGCATATCCCAACCTGAAGTCATTTGGCTTCAACCAGGAACATCTGAAGGGAGATAGACTAGAAAAAATCCCACTAAAGATCTCTTCTCGCCTCTATACAGCTTGTTCAAGTATTCCAGGAATACAAGAACTGGGTAGCGATAAGATCAAGATCAGCATAAGAAAAGACTCCAGCTTTCCTCTAAAGCTGTGATGGAACAGGAATCTGCTGAAAGCATTGGCTGATCTCCTCTGCTATATGGTCAAAATTTGGAAACCACACTTTCCCTTAGAGGACAGGGGTGGTTTCCGGATTCTTGTGCATGTGTCTGCAAAGCTATTTTGCATTTTGAAGAGGCGGAGCTTTAAGATAGAATGCAATTGCTGTGATTGCAATATTGTTGATGCGTGGTGAGGAGAGAGTCAAGGGGAGAGCAGCTAGTTAAATAAAGAAAAGAACATAAAAAGAGATTCAAGAAGAGAGGAGAGGGAGGGCAGTTGGCCTGTATTAACGGAACTGTGTCTGCAGAGTAACAGAGAGAGAGAGAGAGGGACAAACTAAATTAAACAAAATGAAGGTTGGAAGCAAGAAATGAAGCAATTTATTCCAAAAAAAGGAGAGAATTTGATGGGATTGTGGTGGGTGCAGAATTGGAGAGCCACCAATATCTTCACCATTTTCATTTTCATCTTTGTTGGGTCTCTCCCCTCTCTTCTCCAAGAGATCTCTCTCCCTCAATCTCTTGCCACAAAATCCTTCTTTTGTACAACCCCTGAGTTCTTGAGTTTCATTTGTTTGCGGGGACTGCTTTATCTTCTTCTGGGCTTTCAGCAACGTATATCGGGTTGTGGTACCAATAGCCTGGTATTATTGTCTTGGTTGATACCAGACATGCTTAGGATTATGGGATTTGCTTGTTTATTGTGTACCACATTCTAGGAAAAAGAGGAAGGCCGATATTGGATCATTCCAGGATTTAGGATCGACTATTGTATATACATTTACCTATGGTGATTGAAAAGTATAGAGGAAGAATATTTTGAAAGGAAAAAGAAGCTAATGTCGAGCTCGAATTCCACGAGTTCTTCGAGTTCTAACTCCACAAGCTCAGATTCAGCCGGTTCTTCGGCTGAGAGTTTCATCAACGCTCCTTCGCCATCAACGAACACCTCCTTCGTCCTGGCCAATGCTGACCCTGACCAAGCTCTATCGCCAAGCGAGAATTCCCCACCCCCTTCATCTCTATCCTCGAGCACACCACCTCCTAATGCTACGCCTCCTCCTCCTCCTGACAATGCTAGTCCACCGCCACCCGCCAGCTCTAGCCCTCCTCCTTCACCTCCCGCCGACTTGACACCACCTAAGGCCCTGTCACCACCACCACCGCCACCATCATTGCCACCACCACCATCGCCACCTTCACCTTCACCACCACAATCACCTTCCATTCCATCCTCTCAATCCCCTTCACCGCCATCTACCGGTTCATCACCATCAACCCCACCCTCAGAAACGAGCTCTCCTTCCTCTTCATCTTCATCTGCCAGTTCCCCACCGCCGGCCAGCTCAACCTCTTCAGAAGTGTTTGTTCCTCCACCACCACCTTTAACCACTTCACCTCCTGGCTCCTCTGCCAACTCAAGCGGTAGCACCACAGCTCCCTCTCCGAACGCTACCACAGGACTTGTAACATCTCCCACCTCAAATCAAAAGTCACATTCAACCCCAAGCGCAATATCCTCTTCCTCAGGCAGCTCTAGCTCTGCAGGAGAGTCAAGTTCATCCTCCAGTACTTCGACAGGGACGATCGTTGGTGCAGCTGTAGGTGGAATGCTAGTCATTGCATTAATCGCTCTGGTGTTTGTGCTTGTGCGGAGAAGAAAGAAGGACAGCACTTTTAAGGCCTCCTATGCTCCGGCCGCCAACTTCGCTGTACAAGCAGGTGAACATCATTGGCCAATTTCGGTTCAAAAGAAAAGAAAAGGGAAATCTCTTGAGGATGGAGTTGCGAAGTATCCCTGTCCTTTATGCAAAATTGCTGGAACTGTATTTCCGTCTGATTCAGGAACGCAATATCCAAATTGAATTCTTTGATATAGTATTTATGTTTCACTCCGTGGCCATTCTGCAATTCTTTCCATTTTAACGTTTATTCTATTACTTCCAACAAATTATATCAAATGCTTTTGATATCACTATTCATTTTGCACTCATGTAGATGGAGCCCACTACGAACAGAACGGACAGAACATGGGCTTTTCTGGCCAATCACATCATTCTCACTATGCCTTGCAGAGCCCACACATGGGGATGGGGAACAGCTCTGGGAGTGCCAACGGCCACATATATCATGGAGGAGGGGTACATGAATCGGGCATGATAGGAGGCACAAAGAGTGTTTTTAGCTATGAAGAGTTGATGGAGATAACAAATGGTTTTTCTCGGCAAAACATAATTGGTGAGGGTGGATTTGGGTGTGTCTATAGGGGCCAGTTACCCAACGGAAGAGTTGTGGCCGTTAAGCAGCTCAAGACAGGAAGTGGGCAGGGAGACAGGGAATTTAGAGCAGAGGTTGAGATTATTAGCCGTGTTCATCACAGGCACTTGGTCTCTCTGGTGGGCTATTGCATATCGGAGCAGCAGCGGTTGCTTATATATGAATTCCTTCCTAACAAGACCCTTGAGCACCACTTGCATGGTAGGGAGAATTTCATTTTTACTTCTTGTCTGGCTCAAGTGTACATTATTTCTGGCCGCTTCAGATTTTCTGGATTTTAGTTCTATCAGTTTCTGGAAAAGAAAAGAACTAGAGAGAAGGCATCAGACTGCAGTTTCAGGCGCATATGTGGAAATGTTGTTAGCCAATTGACAATTGACATTGTGTTTTGATTTTTTTTTTTCATTTTTCAATATGAGAAAATTTGAATAATTGGCAGTCCCCTTTTAAATTTTGTCAGGAAGGGGTTATTTTTTCTCGTTGGACTAATGAACTCCAATCTGAAATCATGTTTTTGCCAGGTAACGGAATGCCGGTTCTGGAGTGGACCAAACGAGTCAAGATTGCTTTAGGATCTGCAAAGGGCCTCGCTTACCTCCATGAGGATTGTAAGATCTCTCTGATTAATGTCTTATTCCGTTGCAGGCTGTTGTTCTACATTTACATTCTTTCCTGACTCTGCACTACTATTCCTGATGCGTTTCCTTTGTAGGTCATCCAAAAATCATTCACAGGGACATCAAATCCGCAAACATTTTACTAGATGATGCCTTTGAGGCTCAGGTTGGTGTGCAATTCACATGCCTTAAGACGCATGTTTCTAACTCTAATTAATCCCCAAAGCTAAATTACAGGTAGACTCTTTTCATTTGCAGGTTGCAGATTTTGGACTCGCCAAACTTAACAATGACACAAATACTCATGTATCAACTCGGGTCATGGGGACATTCGGGTAGGTATAGATTGTCCAGCATAAACACGGATCGTGGAAAACTTACAAAATACCGGTTCTACATGGTAGTTGGTGAAATCTGAGGGACTGTGTTTGAACATACTTTACATGTATGTTGTATGTTTTATTTTATATCTGATCTCATAAATTACATCCTGGGATTTCAGGTACCTGGCACCTGAGTATGCATCCAGTGGAAAATTGACAGATAGATCGGACGTGTTCTCATTCGGAGTCGTACTGCTGGAGCTTGTGACAGGCCGTAAACCTGTCGATGCAAGCCAACCTTTTGGCGAAGAGAGTTTAGTCGAATGGGTAAGTTATAGTGCTCTGTGATTTTCAACACATGTTCATTTTCCTGTTGACGCATATGTAATTTCAAGAACAAAACCGAACCGTTTATGTTCAACCATAATAAAAATGGCATCTTGCAGGCTCGTCCTCTTCTAATCCGTGCTCTTGAAACGGGCGACTTTAGTGAATTAGTTGATCCACGGCTGGGAAAGAGTTATGTGGAGAGCGAAATGTTCAGAATGATGGAGGTTGCAGCTGCTTGTATTCGTCACTCTGCACCAAAGAGACCTCGAATGGCTCAGGTACTCCATGCCAATCGATCAGAGCACCTGCTAATTTTTTTGGGCGCTGCATATTTTTTTCTATTTTTCCTTCGAGCTTGAATAAACATTAAGTAATATTTGCGGTTCCGTTCAGGTGGTGAGGGCATTGGACAGTGAAGGGGAGATGTCTGATCTAACAAATGGGGTCAAATTCGGACAGAGTACAGCTTATAATTCGAGCCAATATAGTGAAGACATTGTGAGGTTTAGGAGGATGGCACTGGGGAGTGAAGATAGCACGGAATATGGTACTAGTGGAGAGTACAGCGGCTTGAACCCAACCTCGTGGAAGTCACGGGAGAGCTCGAACGATTTCACCAGCGGTGAATCGGAAACTCGGGCCATGAGACCTCGTACCAGTGGGAAGACGTTTTAGAGCTCCTCTCAAACATCAGCCATCTTCTTATGCTTCCTCTTACATGTTGTTGAGGAACGTGTGAGCTGAAATAAGAGCCTCACGTTTGTTTGCTAAATCGGTACAAGCAAACCACTCTGTGGCAGTCCTAATCTCAGTTTTTTCCTCTCCCTTGGAGATATAAGAGCGAAGGCACACAGCAAGAGATTTACGGAGGAAGACACGAATTTGTGAGTGACTGTTTCATTTTTTGTCACTGGGAGGGGTCAATATGAGTTATATAATGTATAAAATGGAAGAGAAAAATCAGAAACCGGCGTATCAGCTCTGTTTCTTTCAGTTGATCTGCAGATTAAACTTGACGGATTGGTATGGTCTAAATGTACTGGTCTTCTGCTTTTCTTATCATTTGCTGCTAAAAACATATGCTAAAACCGTTCTGATGACAGAGACAACTGTTGATTGAAAATCATCCGAGCTTAAACAGATCGGCAGCCTGAGAGATTGTATTTCCCTCCCCTTTCATTTCCCTATATTTCTTTTGTTTGATACACGCTGCTGATGTGGGCTACGGTGCATACGATTGGATTACAAGGTCGAGCGGGATGCCCGAGAGAGATTAAAGACAGATGAAAGACAATATGGAAACAAGCTAAGTCCTATGACCATAAGAAACTTATAATGATTTTGCCTAGGAAGCTCCTGATGGTAGTAACACTAGCTCCTTCCCAGGTTCAAATATCATTTGGCCCGCTTCCAAACCCGACCTCCACGGACGGCTTATATCCTGACCTGGGAGCTCTCATCTTCCTGTCCAGTGAGAATTCAATCTCATTCTCTTTGTCATGAGGGCCCTGGCCCACACGGCTGCTCTGCTTGGCCTGCTTCGGGTTCTCGTGACCCTTTTTCTTGCCGAACCCAAACTCAACATCGTGCTCCTTGTTGGGATGACCATGATGGGCTGTTAAGCGTGCCTGCTTTGGCTGCTTCTTGCCGGTGTTGGCTTTGGTTCTCCGGTTACAGAACTGCCCAAGACAGCAGGCGATGGCGGATATGACAAAAATGACAGCCAGAACTACGAAGACCATCCCAAAGGAGCCGTCCGAGTGGGAGCGAGACGGAGGCTGAGGCTGCCCCGTGACTGTATTCGGGTTGACCATCAGGGGCTGCTGCGAGACGTAGGGCTGCTGCAACTGAGATGACATAGTTGCCACTATTCTCTATTGTTTGGTTGGATGAGAGGAATTGATAACAGGAGAGGTTTCAGCGCTTTATATGTGAGGATGTTGTCCTTTGAGTGAAGGCAAAGGGAGGCTAAGGTGAGGGAGGAGGGAGAACAACACAGTTGCTTGTGAAGAGAAGCAATGTGAGTCCATGTTTCTGTGTGTGTATGTGCCATATATAAATCTTTATTCCAATAGAGAGGCTTTGGTCTGTTGTATAGGTTCCCATTATGATTTAGCTCTTATACCTCTTTATTCTTCTTATTTCTTCTAAGAATCAAGCTTTATTTCTTTAGAAATATATTTTTTTTTAAAAAAATTAAATTCAAATAGATAGAGAAAGAGGAGATCTGTTCTTCTTTAATAAAGAGAGGCTATTACATACAGGCAAAGACATTCTTTGATTGAGGCTTTGCTTTGGGGGGAGAGAAAGGTGATATTTTGGAGCCTTTCAACATCACAATAGTCTCAAGACAAACAGCAGCCTTTTATTTCCTCTCCCTGAAACTTTGCCCCATCCATTCTATGATTCAATGTTGGAATCAAAACCATGCACTTTCATATTGCCAAGCTGTGTACACAAAAACCTTTCATAGTCATGTGCTGGAAATTTTGATCCCAATTCTCATCTTCTCCTGCCAAATAGTCCCATCACAGACTGCATCAGAACATTTTAACCTCTTAGGCAAGCCTGCACCCAGTTTTTAGTAAACAATAAAATCATCATTGCTTTCGAACAAATGCAATTCTAGCATGAATATTCTCACATTTAAAGATCGAATCAATTGAACCAAACCATGATACAAATACCCAAAAGAGGAAAACCTGCTGTTGGTCGAGTCCTAATCAGGTCATTGCTGGTCCAACCAAGTCTAAGTTGTGGGCTGACAGAATTTTTGGGGATTAGTGTAAGAATCAGAGGGTGGATGCAGTTCCCAAAGCAGGCGCCCTAAATCAATGTGATGGGGTCATTATGTTGGTTTTGATTTCCTCAAGACGAATGCCTTTATTCCGTTCTTTTCCAAAGGACAAGAAAGAAGAAAAATATTCTCAAGCATAGAGCCTCAAGTGCGCGTGTTAGGTTGGCTCCCCCGTCTTTCGATGTCTACAACCCTCAAATTTCTCTTTATCTTTTGTATCTTATGTGCCCCTATGATGACTTCTTCTTTCTGATACATCATATTGCCGGTTTGTAGTGTGCACTGCCTTTATTTCGTAGTGTGGGTGGCAAATATTCACTTCTAACGTAGAAGAATATCAGGTTTTGCAAAGCTGTACGATCATTCGAAAATGACCAGGAGAAGGATTAAAAAAACAAACCATGTGAATTATGCCCTGTCTATTGGTGTTGCCATGTTCTAAATGTGGATGCAGCCAGAGGGTTCAGCTGCAGGAGAGAAAATTTAGTGCAGACGCAAGCCTTAGTTGAGTATGATCATTCGAGATAAATTTAATTCGATCATTGGTCCAGGAGATGAGATATTAGATGTGTAAAGCCTAGTATGTTTCACTTACTAGGACCTGATAGGTACCTGAGATGGAGTTCCAGTCTGATAGCATCATCCCTGTTGTCTCTCCAGCATTGCATAGAGACTATATTAAGTTGAAGTTGCTCGCATTCCACTTGTTCAGTTCTGCATAAAAACAGATGCAACACGAAGTGCCAAAGTTTCCCAGCATAGATAATAGCCTTGCTTGCCGCTTGCACATTCGATCCCTTGGTTCCTAATAACCAGAACTGGTCCTCCTCCGACATCACTGTCTGACTGGGACTGCTGATTTTTTAGCATAGGCTTGAGCTGCCACCGTTGCCTTAAAAACCATTTGTGCGTTGGTCGAGGGCCATGTTTTGTTCTGCTAGACAACTGTTTTTTTTTTTTTTAACTTTTGGCTAGATAACTGATTGTTGTTTCCTGCTTTCCTCATCCATTATTATTTGTTTAAGCATGATTTTGACTACTTTGTTAACGAATGTATGTACCACAGCGGCCAATGAAGGAGATAATCTTTGGTTTATAAGTGTTGTTGGATACCCCATAGAAGATATTTTCGGTCCTAGATGTCTGTTTCACATAGCCCATAGCCATATCATAAAAGTCCAGCATTCGCAGGATGCGGCTGTCCATTTCAAACTTCTGACACTATCACTGTATCTTGTCCGCCCGGATAACTTCGAGCAGCACTTGAACTTAAGAACAGCGTTAATCTCTATATTTCTCAAAATGCTTCCTCATTCCACCACTGCTCTTAGCTCAGGACTTCAGTTAGTCGTACAACTGTTGATTGCCCGTAGATGTATCGACTGTGATGTTTCATTCACTTTGGAAACTAAGCGTGTCTGGTTAGGGTGAAATTTGTGGAATTCCTTCTAGTACATGGACAATGGAAGCTTTCTTTGATTTGATCCAGGTTTTTTTCAGTAGTTTGCCCTCAGCTTTTCGATCAAATGTTCAATAAGGAACTATGGTTGTAAGCTTTTCTACTATCATTGAAGTAATGTTAGCACTCAATTGGCTAATAAAGATATGAGCAACGGGTGATTATATGATGTCAAAGATATTTGCCATGTTCTATGCGTATGTTGTTCACTTTTGTTCACATTCAGAAGTACAAATGAGCACACTGACTAAACCTTATATATGCAAACTACTGCGGGTCCATAAATTCGGCTAACTGACCCCCACCCCAACCCCCCTCCCACAAGGTTAGCTCAACCGCAGAGGACACCCATATGCTTCCAAGCAGTTTGAAGGGTTGTGGGTTCAAATCCTCTTTAAGTGTGAAGCTCTCGGTGATAAAATAGTACAATTTGTTTAGCTCCAAGTAGGCTCGGGAGAGGTTTGTCCTTCAGCCAATCGGTACTTGCGGAAACTTCCTCTAAATGAGCTGGATGAACTTGGTCCTCCTGAAGTATGGCTCATGTCTCATAGATTGAACTTCAACTTCTAATTATCTCAATTTTGCTTCTCATAGTTTAGGGATCTGTTCAGAACATACCCGTGCCGTCAATTATCCGGTTTGGGGTTGAAACAACAGGCCTGACAGAAAATGCTCAATCTGGAAACGTGTTCAATTCTTGCTAGGATTCCACGCCGTACTGTAATAATGACCACGCTCTACAGCAACTCAGAGTGTGCATTCCATCCAACCTACGCACCCCTGATATCTCCATGTGCCCTAAGCCAAAATGGGATGAATCGAGATAATATGGAGCTACACGGGGCAACGAGCATGATCATGAATTACTGCAGCCAAACGGAGATATGAACCAGAAGAGGAACGCAGTTGATGCAAGAAGGAGACATTTAAGGGCCAAACTGAAATTCTTCTCGAGAGCATAACTTTCTTTGTGGGGACACTTCATTCCAGCGTCGTACGTGCTTTGATCCCATTGGGGATACCGTTGACCGACTTGAAGGTTGAAGCCGCCGTCTCATTCCATTTCTTCCCTTATAGGTATTCATCTGCTTCCTCACCTTTTCTTCGTTTCGTCAACAAGACTGATCAGCGGATTGTTAACCCGGGAAACACTCCAGAGACCAATCGAGAAACTTAGTATTTCGACACTCAGGAGCACGGTGAAGAACAAGGAAGAAAAATGGCCTCTGATGCTGCTTCTCATAATGTGTTGACTCTCCTCTCTTCAGCGGATCGGGACTTCCTCGTCCGTAACAATGGTGATCAGGTATGCATTCCAGTCTTGCCCTTCCCCTTCTCTTCTTCTTTGTTGCAGTTAGAATGATCGCAAAGGTCTAGCTCTATTCTGTAACTGAATCTGGGACTGACCTGTGTGATATCCTCTGATGAACGATGGTGATCACTAACCTGATTTTTTCCCCCTAAAAAAACCCAATTCCAAGTGAACACGATTTTCGTACTATTTAATCGGACACAGCTCATGAACTTATTCTTGCCCATAAAATTGTTAAGGTTAAAATCAGCAATCTACCGGGGAAGTCTGTGGGGCTGTATTTCTCTGGGTCCTGGTGCGGTCCTTGCCGCCAGTTCACTCCGACCCTAGTCGAAGTATACGAGAATCTTTTGTCCGAATCCTGCTTTGAAGTGGTTTTCATATCCTCCGACCGAGATGAAGAATCGTTCAAGGGCTATTTCTCCAAGATGCCATGGCTTGCCATCCCTTTTTCCGATTCTGCAGCTATCAAAGGCCTCAAGGATCTTTTCAAAGTTCGAGGCATTCCCACCCTCGTGATCCTAGATGGGACGGGAAAGGTTTTAAGCGATCGAGGAGTCAGATTCATTCGGGAGTACGGTGCTGAAGCCTACCCTTTTACGCCTGAAAAGATGAATTTCCTGAAAGAGGAGGAGGAGGCAGCTAAGAAGAATCAGACCTTGAGTTCTCTCCTAGTTTCTAAGTCCCGTGATTATTTGATTTCGGGCAATGGAGACAAGGTAACTCTCATTTGCGCCCTAAAATTTCGGGCTTTACGTGATTCAGTTTCTTCATTGAAATTGTGTTTTCTTTCTGGAGGTTCCCGTCTCTGATCTTGAAGGAAAACTTGTTGGATTGTACTTCTGGATTCATTCTCACAAGCCATGTGCAGAATTTACTAAGAAACTAGTTGAGGTTTGCAAGAAATTGAAGGAGAGAGGAGACAACAACTTTGAGGTTGTCTTGGTATCTCTGGATCATGGGGAAGAGGACTTCAGGCAGGGACTTGAAGCCACGCCCTTTCTAGCCCTGCCTTTCAGGGACCAGACCTGTCAGAAGCTCATCCGATACTTCGAGTTCAGTTCCATTCCGAATCTACCAATAATTGGAACGGATGGGAAGACCTTACACAACAATGCGGCCGAGCTAATAGAAGAGCATGGGCTCGAGGCTTTCCCATTCTCGCCAGAGAAAGTTGCCGAATTGGCTGAGATTGGGAAGGCAAAGCTTGAGGCTCAGACTCTTGAGTCAGTCCTCGTCTTGGAGGAACAAGATTTTGTGATTGACAAAAGTGGCTCCAAGGTAAAAACACCCCTGGTATCTAAGCCTTCACATGGTTCTGCACCGTTTTGCTCGAAAGGATCAACCTTTGTTTCCCTGAGTGAAAATTAGCCGATATTTCCTTCTTACTTCAATTTCTTTTTCCGGAATATAAGGAGAAGTTTTCATGATTTCCTTGGAGAAGACATACTTAGAAGTGCAGTCAGCAGATATTAGGTTAACTTATGTTTTTCAAGAAATATGAAGTGGTTAAATTCTCTCATTTGTAGAGATCCTTCCCAATGATTTGGTTGGATTTTGTTTCCTCAGATTCCAGTATCAGAACTTGTTGGAAAAAACATCTTGCTCTACTTTTCGGCTCACTGGTACCCACCTTGCCGAGATTTCACTCCAAAGCTCATAAGTGCCTATCACGAGATCAAGGCGAAGGACAAAGCATTTGAAGTTATCTTCATCTCCAGTGACCACGACCAGCCTTCATTCGATAATTACTTCTTGGAGATGCCATGGTTGGCCCTCCCTTTTGGCGATCTGAGGAAGAACCTCCTGCAGCAGAGGTTCAAAATCAGAGGCATTCCTGCCCTCATAGCCCTTGGCCCGAGTGGAAGAACTGTCACTGCACAAGCTCTGAGCATGATTACTCTTCATGGAGCAGAGGCCTATCCTTTCACTGACGAGCACCTTAAGAAGTTGGAGGAGCAACTAGAGGAAATGGCAAAAGGTTGGCCTGAGAAGGTAAAGCATGAGCTTCACCCACCACACGACCTCATGAAGACCCGTCGAGATAGCTATCTTTGTGATGGTTGTAACAACATTGGAGCTGGATGGTCTTTTCTCTGCAAGGTCTGCGATTTTGATCTCCACCCAAAATGCTGCTTGAAGATAGATGAAGGATTAAACGTATAAGGTAAAGATGAGTCAGGTAAAGTGGGATGGACCTTTGTAGGATATGTCTGTCGTAAAGCTTGATGGTGTCGTCCAAGTGCCAGTGAAGCCTTGGGATTTTATTAGTACTACTATGAAAAATGTAATGGTTCCCGCCGACAATCTGCTTTCCACGAGGACTGCAATGTAAATCAAAATGATAAACTTTACATAAATAGATCGAGCTACCTTTGCTTACTGTTTTTCAATCGTAAATTGAGAGCCAGCGAGAACTTCCACAACCGATGGAATTGGTCACTTTGGCCAAGTGGAGCTGATAGTCAAATCTATTACATAAATATGAACGTTATATGATGCAGGAAGCCTGCAGGATAAAGCCAGAGGCTTAACAGAAACAATCATGAGAAAATATACGCTTTTCATTACTAACTTTGAACTCCTCAGATTTATTTCACAGATCTTGGGAGATCGCATGTTACAAATAAAGTTACGAGCAAAGAAATTATTTACAAATGCTATGAAGTGAAGACTCTGCACTCTATGTTCTCATCTTCTCTCAGATGACTCCGTATCGCCCCCATAAGGTGTACTGTCTGTACAGGAGGCCTTAATATAGCATCTCTGGACTGATTGATCTGGTTCATGATCGTGTTTCCCATATGCAGTGAATGCACCCAATGCTCCAAGGAAACCTTCATGCCGTAAAAACATGGCTTGGGCCTCTCCTTTTGACCTGTGAAAGAAGCACAATTTATGATATAATAAGTCAAACCGTGCATCAGTGGGCTAAGTTTAGTTCACTGAGCCTACCAGAAATTTACTGCAACAGATATGGTATCCATTGTGTATGTGTGACCACGGATGAAAAATCCTCCAAAAAAAATCCGCTTGAGGCCATATCGAAGCGCATTCAAGTAAGAGATCTGAAAAGGCAAAATCCGACATTAAAGTTATAAAAAAAATGTTGATGATTGGTCATACTTCGCAACATGATCATGCTGACTCCATGTACCTGGCCAACATTATTTGAGATCATTCTCAACAGGGAGCGGGAAATATCTTCAGGCTTGTACTCTTGGAGCTCTCTATCTTCTGAAATGGCTTTACCAAAACTTGAAGCAATGGCTGTTGAGGCCAGCCCTATCTGTAACCAGCAAAGAAAAGTCAAAATGATACCAGCATATAGAGTAAGATTGGCTAGCAAATCATTTCATAAGCCTACCTTTGAATAATCCAGTCCTCCATAGATGTCCCCAACAAGCATGTCTATGACTCTGTTGTTCCCCTGATGACTCAATTCGAGTAGTTCATCAAAGCTGCAATGGAATATACAGTCTTTCCACTCAGACTAACCAGCAACATAGATTTGGCTCCAATGAGAAGGATAAAAGAAAAACCTCTTGCATTTCGTTAAAAGTCTTCCCAAGCCCCAAAAAGTTCCACCACCAACACTTGTACCACTAACTCTCTCAAACTTCCCATCTCCATCCACCTATGGAGGACACAAAACTAACATTTTCAGTGATTAGGGTATGTAAATCTTAAACTAGAAATTAAGGAGCAGAAGTAATTTAATGTATACCTTGATCATGCTAACACCAGATCCAATATTTACAAGAAGATAAGGGAACAAGTCATTATGATCGATCTGCACAAATTCTTTCTGACCATTTGTGTATGTAAAAGCTTCTTGCTGGACTGTCTACTCAAAGGGAAGAGACAAAATCAGAAAACACTCTCACCCTCTAAAATTTTCTCAAACAATGAAATGAATCCAGAAACACTAACTAATTCCCAAATGAATGGAGAAACCAACCAATGTTTTCAGAACACTCACCTTAAGAAGGAAATTAGCACCAGCCACAAGGCATTCCATTTCATCTTCCTTGTCAAGTGAAATACCGAGCTTCTCATAGAAGAGATCAGTGAATTTGAATGCCCCACCTCCCGTGGCCTTTGCAAGTAGTTATTCATAAGCTCGTTTTATACAGAAGTTTCATAGAATACTAAGATGCATGAGAGCTGATATTAAGGAGCTAGATCCTCTTGGTATACAGGTGCTCCAAAAAGTAATAAGAAGAGTCACAACTTGAATGACTTTTCCCTTTATAATAATCCAATGGAGACAGTTATTTCTATATTCTCATACCTTGAAAATAGTCTTCTCCCTAGTTGGAGATGCATGATGCCAGCACCCTGAATCAAAATTACCATCAGAACTTATAAACTGTGTGAAGATGCATCTGGAAAGAAAAATAGCGGCTGAAAACAACTCCACAATCAGCTAAAATCTGCTGTGCATAAGGTTCAACAGAATATCACATTTTTGCACAGCCACAAAATGGCAAATAAAAGAAGAACATGGAAAGGGCCTGGAAAGCTAAGCCAATTGGACCACTGGCAGTAAGAGAGCTAAAGCGCTTCTGGACTAACAGAGAAGCAAGAAATGATCTGAATTGCAGAAGGCATCCATACCATCCAGGTGCAGTTGCTTTGACTGGATAAACTCTATGCAATCATCAATCTTGCTGGTTTCGAACTTTGCAAATCGAAGCCTTCCTTCAAACAGATGATTATTGCTACCTCCTTTTGAAATAATGATTCCTTCTTTTGATGGCGAGCAAGTATCATGATCACCCTCAGCGTATCCATCAGTGTCTCTTGAAAAGTACACCAACTTGATCAGAGAACCTGTCAATGAACCGAAATTGTGTGTTACGAAGCTATGGTCGCCGACTGCCGTTTAAACTTCAATGTGCAAGCTCTGCTTTGAGAATGACGGCCTCAGAGCCAAAATTTCACTACAAGTCTTCCATCCATCCAAGGCTGCTCGAATATTGTCATACAAGAGTTCATCAAAACACCACCCCACCACCCCCCCGGCAAAAAACTCTTCTTCTAAGAGGACACTTCAAATGATAGATAGAAATCAAATTAATTGAATAATATTCTATTTCCAGAAAGATAAGGAGATACAAGTTTTTACGTAAGGCGAACGAATTGAGATTCCTAGCAGAAGCAAGATGATCAACACCACCCATATGAAGCAAATGAATCGAAAGTCCCCATACAGTGTCTCCTTGAAATGTTCATATTTCTCGATCGACAGAGGGGGAGAGTGGGGAGCATGCAGGAATTACCTCCGATGTCAATAGCCAAATGAGATATTTGACTGTGAGATTTGTTCTGCAACATAGGAATGGAATTTCCTCGACTCAGACTGCCCTGATTAACGTTGTCGCTGTAATTAGTGGCGACAGCAGCCTCGGCCTGAAAATCCATTTCAAGAAATTGTGGGCTCTTCTTCTTGAAGCTCCTCCGTTGCCTTGAACGGAATAAAAGCTCACAACTTTCCTCCCTTCCACCAACTACCCGCCCAACGGCCGGACTAACAAGTATTCATAGCTGGCCATGTGAGAAATTTCGAGGGGAAAAATGAAAAAAGGAGAGACTTTTATGATCTCAATCGCCTCACAGTCACAGAGACTATACACGGGAGAGCGCTAGAGAGAGAGAGAGAGAGAGAGAGCATGCGAAACATGCAAAGATGGAAGCGCGTGAATTTCTAAGAGGACAATTGGTCCGATCCGAACATCCGACATTTGACTTGTGCTACTGTGACGCGACAGGGGCGCGTGCAGGTCAATCGCTGCCCCCTTGGGCTAGTGGGTGGTCTCCCGTGGTACACATATCCCTGGTTTGATTAAGACAGAGTAATTAATTAAATCAATGCATTTTATATAATATAATCATCATTATTGCATATTCAATTAAGACACCTTTGTTCAAAATCTCATCTTTCAACCTTTATTCTCGTGCTCATTCTACCAACTTACAAGCCCAAGGAAGGGCCAGAGGCCACGACCCAGGTGAACAGAAAAGCAAGCTGTACGAGGTTAGGTGTTGGAGATTCTATTGGGCCCACAGGCCCGTAGAAAATCATGGGCATCTCGGCCCAAATCATTTCTCCTCTTTGAAATATTAATATACTTGTACAAAATTGAATGAGCTAACCTCATGAATGGGGGGGGAGAGTTCACGACTTGGAGAGTTTTTTGGCCAGATTATCTATCATATCTCATCGAGTTTTTTTGGTTTCGTCCATGAGTTAACATCATCACATGACATGCTTAAATAAAGGCCAAAAACTACTGTTTTGGGTCTTCTATGTATTGATGTAGATAACATATACATAGGCAGCGCCATACACATATATAGGAATCAGGCGCATCAGTCATACGACGTCTGTTTGGTATCCTTGTACCTAATAATGACATAGTAAGTGGTCTGGTAGCTTCCACAAGAAACTGCCATTTTTGTCGAAAGTACCAAACTTTAAAGGCACTCTAATAATGCGGACCTTATTGCTAATCCTTTTTCATCTTTGTCAAGCTGCAGAGGGAGCAGGAATGTAGGACATAGCTGGCTCCTGTATGGATCCCATGATCGACGGCCTCGAGATCGTGCCCTGATCTTCTTCTTGTGCGGAGTCCTCGGGTTTCAGGTCGAGAGACTCGTCGTTGTAGATGTCCCACCATTTGCTCACCAGCATCTTGATGTCCTCCCTGTCCATGTTAGCCTCCTTCCCGGTGTATCTCCACGGCTTCGACCCCTGATAATAACAAATTAAGAAACCTCTGATCAGATCCTACATTACCGATATTTCTTTTGACCGTGAAAGTTCGGAAAAGTGAAAGGTGGGATTGATTTGCTTACAGCAGCACAGTAGTGGACGACTTTAACTTCGTCGAGCTCGACATTTTCAGGGTGGCGCCACAGCATAGCAAGCACCAGGTTGTAGACCAGAGGAATCGGTTTGTAGACTTGTTGGAAGAACATGTTCAAGAAGTCCTTTTCACATGTCAAGGAAAAGACAAGAACGATTACGGCATGCTCAGATCGGTTCTTCTAATATTAGAGAACTCTTGCGGAATCTATCATACTGATAAGAAGAAAACCGAAGAAGAAAAAAATCAGGGAAATATCTGCAGAGGTTGTGACAGGTAGGATGACAAGTCTTTGAAGTGAAAATCACTTACTTGCTCGGCGAAGGGTGTCGGGGGAGTGATCTTCAGGCTCTCAAGGAGGTTCTCGTACGTGAGAGCACTAGGCTCGAACACGAACATGCCAGCGTTGAAGTAGAGAGGAGGAGGTGAGCCCATCTCGGCCGGCCAGGCCACCTTCTCGGGGCACTGCTGGCAGTATCCGATGGAGTACTGCTTGGAGTGGCTCCATGTCTTCTCGCAGAAGCAGTCCATCACAGCATAGAAGTGGCCATCAGGTGTGTCGAACAGATGGTCTATGTTGTCGAAAACCTGAATGTCTGCGTCCAAGTACAGCATCTTGCTGTATTCTTCGAACTGCAGAATACACAAACGATCAAATACCGAGTTACACGATGTAAAAAGGGGAAAGAAAAATGTGAGCTCTCGGTGTTACTTACATTCCACATACGAAGCTTGGAGTAGTTGATGACATAGTAGGCCATGGCGAACTGAACTTGGTTCTCCGGCGGGTAAATCGGCTCAATCTCGCGGACCATGCAACCCTGAGCCTGCAGTATCTGGCGGTGCTCCTCGGGCACGTCCGGCAGCACCGCCACCACGAGAGGGTAAGCGCTCTTGGCCTTCCTGAGGCCCTTGGCCAATCCAACCACCCCCTTAACGTAATCGCCGCTGCCCGCCAGGAAAGTCACGTAAGCCCTCTTCGAGTATCCGCCGGAGAGGGAGGTGACCTTGGTGGATGCCGCGATGAAGGAGTCGACAGTGGGTGCTTCGGGGGCCATTGTCGGCAGTCCGCGGTGGCTGGAGAAGGTGAAAACAGGTGCTTTTGTTTCGAGGAGCGTGAAAACTAGCGACAAGAGGAACGTCCTGCCACCGGTACTGACCTTCGTTCCTGACCTGTGCTGTGGCCATTCAGACTCCTTAAATAGACCCAAAATGAGAGATAAATTCATGGGAAATGAACTCGACATGAAACCCCAAATGCAGAATTTGTCTTTTTCCTGTTTTTCACCTAAAATTGTTTGGAGGCTTCTTTGTTTTCTGGAAGGAAGTTTATTTGTTCAATTTTTTCCCCCACTCTTATTTGAGCCTCATCGTCGTGATGGACGGCTATGATTGGACTGGCCGAGTGTTGTGGTCTATTCAGGATTGATATCCGGTATCAGGGGGAACCTTTTTATTTATTTTCCCTTCCTTTTGGTTTTATTCCTTCGTCCCTAAAGGAAAAGTAATGTATGGGAAAGTATGGCTTGGGGAATCACGGCATTTTGCCAGAATTTTTAGATTGGTCGGCATAACTCATATAGATATGTAATGAGGAATTAATTATTTTACATAATTTTTTTATATCATTTAATGATATATGCAACAAATAAAATCTCATTTCTCTAAGTATAATGGTACGGTTAAAAGCTGTGTGGCAAATGGAGGTTTTTCTCGAAGGGTTACGCATACTGTAGCCGGTTTACGTGGACTTGCAGGAGCGAAAGGGAATCCGTTCATGGAGGCCCGGCGCGAAGAGTTCATTCGGCCAATGGGTGGAATCGCCGAAATTGGCAGTTTAAGTGGGCAGATATATTATCCCTTTGGGAGTGGCCGCTTCCAATGTCTATTCATGGTCTCGCCGGGCTGTTTCAGGGAAATCCATCCCGACGTGCGGAATGGATGATGATCACCGTGCATTACTTATACATGATTATTACCCGAGAGAAACTTCTTCTTATAATCTTGCTCGAATATATGTATGTATATATATATATATTCATATACATATAGGTGTAAGAATATGTTTTTCTTCCCCCCAAGTAAAAGGAAAAGAGAATATTTAAAAAAAAATATTTGAGTGACACAAAGGACTCGAAATCTCTTACATGTGTCCGACAGAGAAATCATGAGAAGAGAGAGACATCCCCCCCCACGCGTTCATTAACCATGAAGTCGGGACGTTCGGGAAAAGCAAAGGAAAAAAGAGAGAGAGTTTAGACAGAGGTATTTCTTAAAGGTCATGGAAGAATATTATTATCGTGATCAAAACGGTAATAAATACAATGATCCATTTATAAATTGTACAATAAAATTTTATGATTATTAATATTTTAATGTATAAAAAATTTTACAGACAAATACCTTGAATTTAGATTAATTGAAATCCTCATCAAATTTTGTATACGGCTTGGTGGGTACATGCAAAAGGAGAAAAAAAAATAACCGTACATTGGCAGCCATCGACAGGGGCACAGAAGGCAGACGTAGAGGAGTTGATTGTGGGGGAAAGGAGCAGAGTCGTGAATTTGAAGGTCACCTTGACTAAGAAATGGGTTTAACATGATTGATTTATGTGATTTTCAATCTAATAATTAATAAATTCTATATTCGATTATTATTACGGGAGTTATCGTGATCTAATAAACTAAAAGTATGTCGCTCTTAACACGTACCTCAATTTTCTCCGCTCCAATTTCACCGAATGTGAAGATCAAAAATAAAATTAGCATTTGGCATTCATGATTATGTCATGTGAGTAGATAACAGTTATATCAACGTATTGTTAGAATCTCTATTATAATCATCCAGCCATACATATATGTATGTATATAGCTAAAAGAATTATTTTCAAATATACGGAATCTAAATGTAAAAATAATAAGTATATATATACAACATCTACTATAATTATTACGGGGTGTATTTGTGTTATATATATATATATACACGGTATGGTAATGGCATGCAGGTTTTCAGTTGCTCTATGGAGGACTATTTTTTTTTTTCCCATGCACGTAGAAGCCAGAAACCCTAGAAAAGAAGCATATCCTGTCCCACAACCCCCCACCCGCCACCCGCGGCCCCGCAACTTTATATATGTGCACCTTGCTTCGTAGATAATCAATAACGATACTCTCCCGCAGCATAATTACTTAACGTTACACCGATTTATTACTATTGACTATTACGGGGTATAATAAGCTCGTCAAACGTGATGACATAATTAACTGTATATTGAAGAGATGATGATTAGGGAATGATTATCACTAATTACATCATGTGTGTATATATATATATATATTCATGGATATTCATGATAAAATTGGTTTATCCCCCAATTTTTCTCATCTCTAATTAATCTTCATGGATAATCTTTATGATAGAAAAATTACGTGAACATCGAACCTAGCCCCCGGACAAGGAGTGTATAAGGTCCACGTGTACATATATCATCGCATCCCGGCTATCGTCCCTACGCACATTCAGATCCCAGTCCATTCTATGCATTGTAGCTTTTGCCTGATACTCAATCGATCGAGATAAGCCAAGAACTGAATAAAACAATAAAGCGGAAAAAGTGCAAAGCAAATAGAATAAGTTTTGCTTGTGGGCTCTGGTTTTTCTTCTTCTTTTTTTTTTTTCTAGGCAAACAGATGACCATGACCTAACATTGTGCAGCTCTTCTTTGACAAGGGTCTCCTTAACTTTCCTCGACCGACCTTTAGCCCGGTCCCTCAGAGAATATGCGTGGTGTTAAAAGTATACTGTGACAATGTGGGTCGAATATGAATGATCCGTCGGGCTTTGTCCGATATCATGCCTTTCAACAAGCCAACCGGACCTCCTTCGTTCCAGCGAGGGATGGGAGACGAATAACCTGAAAGTGTTACTTAGCCCCTCATGCATGCTCCGAGAGTTCACGTCACGAGCTGTAATCTCTGGCTTCTTTCATTGCAAACAAACTCAGTCGAGCCATCGCCAGAGTCCCGAAGATAACATTTACAAGCATTGATCGGAGGAGCCATCGCCATAGTTTCTGCGCTCTTTTGCAAGTGTCGAAAATTCTCGACCTTGCAGTTAGTTGCATGTGCCACGTGCCTGCTGACCAGTAAGAGCCAGAGACGTGGACGGCAAATGGCATATTCCTTGTGGATCACTTCACTTTCAAGGCCTAAAAACAAACAAGACTGAATCTTCCATATGCTCTCTAAGGTTCATTCTCTTCCACCTCAACAAGCTGCCAACCACATGATGAAAAGCAGCTAGCTGCTCACCATACATACATGGACCAGGTGGTAGCACATCAAAGTTCCTTCCACATCAGGAAAATCCTCAATCACTGAGCAACCAGTGTTCTTTTAGTTTCCAAGCACCATGCAATCACGCAAATAAGGTCAAATAAGTTATAACTAGGCGTACCCGACCAAAAGCTGGAGTTCTCAGTCCGGGGATTCATTCCACTCCCTTTCAATTGGCACGAGAAGGTAAACCATGAAAGCTATAAGGGTGACTTCTTTGTGATAATAATCATAACACTGACAACATACTTCTTGTTTTTGTATTACAAACTGTAGCCATACAGGTGTTAATAAGACTTAAGATTGTTACCATAACAGGAGAGAGCGAAAAGGTGGGGAAAAAGCAGAAAACACATCCCAGCCATCCTGATCTCAAAAAGAAGACAAACCAAAAGATTTTAACTTTAGATAACATTCACCCCTGCATCCAGGATTGGCAATCCACAAAGGGAAGCTCCGAGTAATCTCGATCAAGCCTGCAGTTAAGGGATCGAGAATTAGAACCTGAGTACAAGATTTGGTTTACATTACAGGGTTTCCCAGTGAGGCTCTGGATTTTCTAGGTAGATGGTGATAGAGCTTCTCAATTTTAATCTGGTAAGAAGAAAACCATTTCCTCATCATAAAGCTGAATATCAGCTCACGATTACTGATATAATTACCACCACCAGACTATGATATAGGCCTAAGGTCCTGTGTTTAGCACATGAATCAACTCACATAAGTTGCGATCACCTAAAACCTAGTGATGTCATTGTCTCCAGCCTCCAGTGATGGCAGCTGACTATGGTCCTGTGTGTAGCACATGATATCTACAAATTGACTCACATAATTAAACTCCTAACCCATTTTGTAGAAATCATAAGCATCTCACCCATTGACCAAGTCACCCAAAAAATCATTTCCATTTATGAGATTTCAGCTAGAGAAACCTACGGAAAAAAAAAAAGGCAACCAAAAATGTTATAACTGATGGACCATTTATGTCATCCTTTGTCCAGTACCTCAGAAAATCAGTCAGTTCCTACGATCATAAAACTACATTTGATTAACAATTGGACAGACCCATACAAGAGAAAATGAACTGAGATTGATGCTTGATGCAGTGCAAGTCACCAAACACCATAATCTCACCTGTCACATAGATAATATGTTGTTCATACCTGCATCTTTCATGTTCATAGATACAGTTATCTGCATTCATTGAAGGAATATGTGAAAAGAAAATGGATAGTTGTCTGCATTTTACCTTGCTTGCTATGTTGTTGGAGAGCCAATCCAGACCCTCATAAAGCCCCTCTCCAGAGGTAGCACACGTGCTCTGTATGTACCTAGGAGTTCAACAAAGTAACACCAAAATTAATAGGATGGAAGAAAAAATCAGAGCATTTGGAAAATGTAATAGTATAGTAGAAGCTCAGAAGTTTACCAATGCCGCTGTCTCAGAGAGTGGAGACCGAGCTTATCAGTAATCTCAGCAGCATTCATTGCATTGGGAAGATCCTGCTTGTTAGCAAATACAAGCAGAACAGCATCTCGAAGCTCATCCTGCCAAAATCAACCAGAAACACATCAAAGATAATGCTTAAAAGGGAACTACATATATTATGCTCTCATTTCTCCATCTAAAATTACCCAAAACAGTTGCAATAAATTATTCCTTGAAGTGGGAAATGAACTGCTCGTAAAAAATGAGTTAAAGATCACCTCATTCAACATGCGGTGTAGTTCATCCCTAGCCTCAACAACTCGGTCTCTATCATTGCTATCAACCACGAATATGAGACCTTGGGTGTTCTGGAAGTAGTGCCTCCACAATGGACGGATCTATAAAGATGCCAAACAGAATTACAAAGGAAAGGTTTTTTTTTTAAATAAAGAAGGAAAGACAATAAAATATCAGCAAAAAAGAGAGGGAAAACATCAAATAAAATACCTTGTCTTGGCCACCGACATCCCACACAGTAAAGCTGATATTTTTGTACTCCACAGTTTCAACATTAAAACCTGTATGTTCCATGTAGTACACATTAATAATGCCAAACAACATGACCAAATGCAATAGAACTAGCTGTTAGCTAAAGGCTCATTGAAAATAAATACTTTCTAAGAAGATATACAGCATATGTACCAGAAAATAAAAAAAGGTGCAAAATGTACAGTGATCACTATTGACACAACGTATTGACATATTCTTGAATATACAATATATATGCATTTAGTTTCGATTCCCATGATTTATCATATGAAACTCTGAAATTAGTTGTTAGGTCAACTGCAAACCTGAGAGAACCACTTCCACGGAGGCTTCACAAGCAGACTGTAAAGAAATTCTATTTGCACAATCATTAGCTCCCAAAAGTTTTCAAACCTAAACCAGTAATTTTACCAGCTGAAATATCATTTCCCTTCCCACACCCCATGCACTTAATTTCACCGAGTAACTGAAATATGGAAACCCTTCCAATCCCCGTGCACAATAGAAGGGAAATTAATATGGATCATCAAGCCCTTTGTCATCTCCCCACTCAACCCCTCTCCCCCATGACCCAAGGAATGAAAGAGAATTCACTAACTAAAAGGCCAAATCCACCAACAAAAGAATCTATTACAAACACTAGATAAAGCAACAAGACATGGTGTTCAGAACCAATAAATTTTTTGTCCACGAAGGTCTCACCTATAGTTGGGATAGTTGTGACGATTTCTCCAAGCTTGAGCTTGTACAGGATGGTAGTCTTACCGGCAGCATCAAGACCCACCATCAGAATTCTCATCTCCTTCTTGGCAAAAAGCCGGCTAAAGAGCTTGGTGAATGTCAACCCCATTTCCTGTTGTGCTCTTAGAGATCCCTACTTAACGTCAAATTGAATCTGATCATCAATACAATAACCAAAACAAGGATGAACCGATCGATCACTGAGCAATCGTGGTGCAGAATAAGTGAAATTTTAAACGTGAAATCACAATAGGGCAACTAAAACAAGCATCGGGAGATTTTATCAGGACATGCAATTTTATCAGGGAGATCTGACCGCAAACGAAGCATATCAAGGCATGACCTTGTCACAGTTAAAACATGAAATAAACGGATCAGAAGCATAATAGTACAGCGATCTAGAACGATTCCTCCGAGACCAGCTTCCAGTCCATAATCCAAACGAAGCCAAGACAAGATCCGATCACTAGTACTACATATCGGTCTGGAATAGAATCGCAAGCCCGATATAGAACAGGACAACATTTCAAACCGATCGAGGAGCTGAAATTCAGACAAATCTACCGTGGAAATGGACAGAAACGAGAAACAAAACCAAATTCGAGCGAGTTCTCACCTTTGACGAGTTTCACAGGGGGACCAACCTTTCAGGGGGAAGACGGACACAGCGCGAAGATGGAGAAAGGATGAACGTTTCATGCGAAAAGGTTAATCCTATTGGGCTCGACCCTGAAAGGCCCAATTTCAGTGTGCTCGAGCCCACTTTAAGGGCCCATGGGATGGGAGCACCTGGCTGTGACTGAGGTTGCATGCCCATGGTCTAAGTGCAAGTAGAGTACTTGTCGATCACCCTACCAAGCCACACACAAACACAGAGTAAAACTCAACTCGCAACCTCATGAACTATCAACGAATATGGTGGGTAAGCAGCTGAAAATGAAATGCCTTCCACCAGGGAGAAAGCATATAGTTTTTGTTCTTCTCCATGTTAAACTTACTGTTGCCAAGTAATCGCTAGTCCCGCACACGCTCGATTTGCACCAAATTCCCACATTTATGATGAGCATTTATTAGGCATCAAGGATCGAGCATATGTATTGATATTTTTCACAATCAGGACCGTCTGCCCCGGCATATGGAACAGGCTCATGTCGGACTGTCCGATACTCTAGTACAGAGCTAGCTCTAGCTAATAGCACGACTCCCACACGAGGGTCATCGAATTCAACCACCCTAAAGGACAAAAAATTGTAAAGATATGATCTCCAAGAAATATACATTCTGTATCTAAGTAACTAATGGTATAACAGGGGTCAGGAAATCACGCCGACCACGCAAATGAATGAATCATCATTGAAAAACCCAGCCGGCGTTCGCCTAACAATAGTCGTGATCGGACTGGACCCGGTTCTTCGACGGCTTCCCGATATGTAAACAATCGATCGGTGGGACCGTGGGAGTGCTCAGCAGCCCAAACGTCTGCCAGCAGAAGGGGTCGTACAAGTGGTACTGCTCCTGCAGCGGCTTCAGCTGTATGGCGGTCAGAGTCACGTCGACACAGGGCATGCTGTCACTGCAGGCGAAGTGCACCGGCTTCACCGTGTACGTCCCTCTGATTCTCTCATAGGTGATCCCCGATAATGCCACGGCTGAGGATTGGTTCTTGCAGGTGCTCTTGTCGCAGTAGAACTGATCGATGACGATTGGGAGCTGGACTTCCGAGACCTGAATGTTCGAGAACATCACTCCCTGTACTGAGCCCGACCCGCCCTGCAGCATACATGGCCAAGTACGTATATCAATCAGATAGACAAATCGATTTCCATGGACATCTAGTCTCAACCTGCACCGGACTTTTGGATCCACCTCAGGTCATCCTGGAATCGTAATGTTACCTGCCACGTCTTTATCCTGACGCCGTTCATCGTGTTGTGCATATTGACATCTCGGATGGTGATATTCGAGACGCAGGCCTTGGTGTTATCCCTGCCCAGACTCCCGATGCTGATCCCATGTCCAGGCCCGCAGTTCACATTGTGTACGTATATGTTGGAGCACCCGGTTTGTATCGAGATGCAGTCGTCTCCTGCAAGTAGTGAGCACCGTGACACCGCAGGTCAGTTCACCGCATTCACACCGCAGTTGCCGATTTTACGTAAGATTCGAAATATGCCTCGTCATTCCATCTGTTTCGTTCCTGGTTATATTTTGCCATTCTTTCACTGTTGATTTCATTCTGTGACCTAGATTTCGGCATCTGGTTATCAGGGATTTACTTTACATGTCGGTGCCCAACAGCCATTCACCTAAAACAGAAAAACTAGTAACAGGAAAGAGGTTGGGAGCAGTTGGTTCTCGTTGTGTCAGATGCTGACAAAAGCTTGATGAGCTCCTGTGATGCAACAGGGGAAGAGTTAAACAGTTGTCTGTCTGGTGTGTGGGTCCCTTGCCGCCCTCACCTCTTTTTTACTTTTAATGGGCTGGTGGTCACGGGTGACTCGGGCAAGATATGTGGCGAATGATTGATGCGGGATTCACGTCGCCACGTGTCATTGAACTAGTGGCCAGATTTCGACGGAGCTGAGGGAAGGAAGTGGAGACTAGTGGGATAAGATTGTGCCTTCGCTTTTAGCCACCCGAGCATTATGTCTATGGGTGGTGCACCGTGACACTACTACTACTACACACAGATGTTGACCCTGAAGTGTCACTGTTTCTTCTGTCAACGTCAACCACACCCCCGCGCGGTGGTTAGCATTGGACCGGTGGATCAGACGGTTAATCAGAAATAGATCGAGAAGGTGGAATTTACCGCAGGCGAGGTCGGTGCCACGGATGAGCACGTCCTTGGAGTTCTGGAGGTGGATGCCATCGGTGTTGGGGCTGTCGCCAGGGGAAGAGATGACCATGTCGTGGACCAAGACCCCAATGCAGTTGTCAAACTTGAGGTGGCACTGGGGACTGTTTTGAATTGTGATGCCCGTGACCGTCACATTAAAGCTCCCATAAAACCTCAGAGCCTGTTGCCAGCAGCGAAACAACAGTGAATTTCTTTTTTTTTAAATCATCTAGTGGACCGTGAAAATGTCGAGAAAGGGGGAAAAACAAGAGGGAAAAGCTGCAAGTGGTCCTCACCGTGGGCTTGATCCTTGGCATTTTCGCGCTCAGCTCACCCCTCACCTACCATCAAAGAATCCTCGATCAGAAATTCGGTTCAGGTGTGGAAGGAAAAGGGTGATACCAGATTTGCGGTAAATTCAAAGCTCGAGCAGGTTGAGTTACCGGCGTCGTCGGGTCTTCCTCGACCGTGTCGTTAATCGGGATAGACAGCTCTGCATCGTCATCTATGGGATCGTTGTACGGGGCTCCATCCCACCAGACCGAGCCCCGGCCGTCGATGGTCCCTGACCCCTGGATCGTGATCCCCTTCAGCTTCGTGAACTCGATCCACCAGAGCAGTCCCTTGCCCCACACCTCGGACTCGGTCGGCGCGTATATCTTGCCGTCGAGCTGGAACGTGATGTCCGGCTGGCAGTACGGGCCCGAGAACGAGATGGGTCCCACGAGGAACTCGTAGCCTTTGGGGACGAGCATCGTCGACGCCTCGACCTTGCACGCAGCCGCCCATGCGTCCTCGAACGCCTGTGAAGCACAATCCAAGAAAAAGCACTCTCCTTAGCGATGACAACAATAACTGCTGGCCTTTGCCTATGGTCGTGCGGTTGGTGCAAGTTTTTGTCTGCGCACAAATTGCGCTTCAATTATTGCTCGACACCGGCGCCCCCCCCGGCTGGTGCCTGTTGATATTCGAACTTTTTTTTAACCATCATTTAATTTAATATTTAGAAACTAGTTAATCATAAGCTAAGCATTATAATTATACTTTTCTTATTTATAAGATTTAAAATAAAAAATTTCTTAGAATGAAAGTATTCAACCGATCTGAACAACAATTTTGTAAATATTTTCCTACATCCTTTGTTTGCGGGTTAACCTATATTTCTTGAGGATCGGAGTCGTTATTTAATTAATTATTTTACTGACACGGCGGTACGATAATGCTGCAAGGCACCTGTGGATGAAAAATCATGTAAACAAGTAAACAAATTAATAAAATAATATATTGCAACCTCAGTTTTAGAATAATTAAATTAAATGTAAATTCGCGTCAATTTTTATTTTCATTTTCCTATTCATCTTTTTTTTTTCTTAAGAAATTAATTATCATAAAGAATGGCCTTGACAGTGATGCCACTGAAGCGTCGCTAGACGTATTTTATTCATGTTTTGTCAATATCGAGTGTTTAATTTTGCCCACAAAATGCCACTAAGTATACAGCGAAAACACAGTGCAAGAAATGCCACTCTCGCATGTGACCAGATGGTCCTCCTGCCTTTGCGGCTTTTGCAGGGGATTATAAGTTCTGTAACCCGTAAAACTTAACGATGCGTGGGACTACCTTCGTGTCGTCTGAGCTGCCATCGCCATGGGCCCCGAAGTCCATCACGTTGAAGTTCGCAGAGGATTTCCTTCCGACATCCTTCACAGGTGGAGCCGCGGCGGGTGGAGAGTAGTACTTCGGTGAGTTCTCGACCGGGTCGGGGCTCGGCGGGGCCAACGGAGACTTGTGCGAGCTCGGGGCCTTACGATGGTGCTTCGAGCCGCCGCCACCGCTGTGGTGCCCGTGACCGCTGCCTCCATGAGAGTTCTTCGTCAGCGAGGCCGAGGCCACTGGCCTCCAGTGCTTCCCCCGTCTCGCAATGCACGTCTCGAAACTCGACGACCAAACTAGAAGCGCGATGAGTACCGTGAACGCGAGGGTTCTGAGCCTGATTTCCTCCATGCTTTGAGTGTCTATACTGCGGTGAGGCGACAGAGAGACGGGGAAATAGATATCGAGAGAGAGAGAGAGAGAGAGAAGGGTTGATTGAGATGTACGAAGCGTAAGTGCAGGCTTGCGGGCATTTTATATATATAGAGGGAGTGAGGTTTCGATCAACTGGACGGAAGTACTGCACAGCTCATGAAGAGGGAGACCACATGTCATGTGCGTTACGGTTTATATCACACTTATGTTCGAGCATAAATTATCATTAGTACTAAGATAAAAATATATATGATTCAGATAATTGATTCACATATATATATATATATATATATTTACTTATGTTATTCTTAATTCGAGAATTAATGGTTATAACTGATTTTTATTCAAGTATAATATACGTTATTAACGGTGAATTCCTTTTTAACAATAATAATGCAAAGGCATTGATGTCTTATTCTCCCCCAGCCATGATTATGAATCGAATGGTTTTCCTTTATGTGAATTTTGGTTGGGAATATTTTAGCCAAATTGGCGGCGTCTCCCGTCGACACGTGTCCGCTTGTCTCTTCGCATGTGACCCAATCAAATTCTTTCATTCTTGCAAACGACTACCAGAAATCAGCCCTTCCCAACGCCCGAATGACGGCTCACCGCATTGAATCCGAACAAATTTCCATCACCATTTTGTTTTCTCTTACTATTTTTTCCCCCCGATATAAATTATAAATTTAATTTCACTTATGGCTATTATTTTTTTCCCCTTTCAAGTTTGGTAGCACGACATGATTGAGCTTTGTTACCTTCCTTCTACTTGCACTGCATTTCATCGATCGAGAGAGTGCGTATCGCATCTTTCAACTACTGAAAACCCCTAGCGATCGATTATTCATCAGTCCTTCCTTGCCCACTTTACTGCATGCAAGATGCAACCAGGCCTCCCCCATTTGGCCTTTCTGTCAGACATCTGTATACACGTTCCATCTTTTCAATTAGGAATGGAAGAACCTGGAAAGCGGTCGGACAAATAGATGCATTAATAAAAATTCAACTCATACTCTGTTAATTTAAATTGAGAGTAGTATCAGTATGACAAATCCACCTTTCCTATACATTCAGTTTTGTCTTAGGAGAATGAGAGTGATAAAAATAATAGTAATAATAGCAAATGGGCGAAATAAGAGAGGCCAAAGAGGGCCACGTGAGTGGGTCTAAGTGGGGCAGTGATTATAACAGCTCTTTTATGGTCACATGCAACGTTCACGGGCAACAGAGAGACAGAGAGAGAGAGAGAGAGATGAGATGGAATTTTTAGGTTTGTTCTCGGTGTGAACAGCTGCTCGATATCCAAAAGCTCATCTAAGTCCCGATTGATACCGGTTTGGTCTGGTTTTTTTTATTCTGGCTTTGCTTTGCTTATGGGGTATTGCTTTTTTGTCTCCACCCACCATCTCCAACTCATCAACAATCAGTATGATCCCTTGAACATTTGCTGGCGCTCCTCATTGACCACCACAAGTTCCCATCCCCTCCCTTCTGGAAGGATGGCCCCTAATTGACACGGACCAATCAACCAGATAAGTGAGCGTGTAAGACAAGAGTACGATGTCATATATCGATCTGGTCCAAACCTGCAGAAGGGTGTTGGTGCATTTTCGATTCAGTTGCTAATGGGTGCGCATTTCTGTATTGAAGCGGGGCATGACTTCCATAACATTCAGGCACACAGTATATTAACCTGCATCCTCCACAAAAAGGACCTTATGGCACACAGTATTGCAAGATGCGGGCGAATCATCGTAGCTCCTGGGGGTCGGTAAATGATCGGTTAAACTATACGTTCCTTTTACGCGAGCAATATGCAGTGTAGGGATGCGAAAAAGCTCTCGGGAAATGGGCAGGCCCATGGTTTCGCAGACTTTTTTTTTTTTTTTATCTCAGTATATAAGGGGTTGCATCGATTAATAATGAGGAGGAGAAGTACAAGTGCGCAACTAGTAACCAAAACTTAAGCGATTTTCAAGGACCCCATGGCTGAGAAAACCCTTTTTTCTTTGAAGTCACATGTTAAATCTCACTTCTAGGACGGGGCCATTCAGATGGAAACAAATTCATACAGTTCACTGGAAATTAAGATTAAAAAAAAGAAAAAACAAACTTAGATTGATATAATAATAATTATTAAATAACATTTTATATTTAAATCTCGTAAATTAATGAAGTTAAGGATTTAAACTCTCTAATAGACCGATTTACATCAAATGTATATTAATAAGTCTACCCTTATATATATATATATAATAAAAAATTCTAAAACAAGAAATTTGTGACATGAGAGGACATTGGTTCTGTTGAAATTCAGATTTGGCTACATGACAAGTGGAAATTAGTGTACGATCCCGAGAAGACAAAATTACAGCTTATTGTTATCCCAATTTGAAGATCTGCTATTGGTTATTTCTTTCTTTCTTTCTTTCTTTTTGGGTGGGGTGTAAATTTCAACTAATCGACTAAAAATATTGGAGAAATGTGATTTTGTGAAAAGATATTTTTCACAGTCTAATAATTAAGAGATTGCGTATCCTCGATTCTTATTGTAAAATTTTTATATATTAATTTATTTATATTTTATTATATTTATTTATAAGATTATACTTGTTATATAACTAGAAAAAAAAACTAAGAATATCAAGAAAATATGTATAGGTAGACAATAACCATATATTTTTTTAATCCAAAAATAGAGTATTTATTTATAATTAATTTGTAGTTATTGTTAGATACAATATATTATTCATTTATGTTGTTGTCTATACATTACATACCAATACTTCTTTTAATATGTATGGTATGGTCCACCCTCATGTAACCTATTCAATGTTAAATTTTAAGATCTCCAACGATTAATTTTAAACGAAAAATGAATGATTTTTTGGAGATCAGTTTTACCTTTTCGTAGATAAATCATATTTAAATCCTAGTTAAACACGAATTATGACCCATTCAACTTTTAAATGTACACATAAACCTCTTGGAAGGAAATAAACATGTTAAATAAAAAAAGTGAAATACAAAGAAAAAAAAGGAGAAAATGTTTTCGTGCCGATCGAGGAGGACAGAGGTGAGGGATTATGGAAGCCGTGTAGAGTAGTCTGATCACACGAAAGATGGTTCATTTGTCAATCGTTCTGTGGGTTTTTCCCTCGCTAAGATTTGGGTGTCGGGGTGATGTGATCCGTCAAATTGACAAGTGCATGAATCATAATATCACGAGTCGATTCTCCATGGGGATTCTCAAAAACTGTTATCGATTCCAATATCGGAAAAAAGAAGAAGGAATTTTGACATTTACTTTTGTGAAATTTTACAAATAAATGGATGGAGAATGATTCCTAAAAAATACTATTCTTTTTATAATTGAATTTGCATCAATGATGAGTTAATTAGATATGATGTCCTGGTAAAATTTGTTGACGTGGGACCAAGTTACTGGTATATTATGATGACATGCTGGAGACTTGCTGACACATTCTATATTGTATGCATTAATTAACCATATAATTGAATAAAAATATATATATATATATATGTGGTATCAGACTTCTTACAATTTTTCACAGCCCAATTTCATAATTTTTAGATAATTAGAAAAAAAATTGTGGTTGCTTTGCTACTACTGTAGCCGCCAAGTACATATATAAAATTGAGGATGAAATGTATATTATATGACGTGGGAATATATATATATATGTATATAAATATGTGCATGCATGCTTATAGAAGGAACATTGAGTACGACCTTCTTAGCCGTCGTTTAGTGATTTCATTGCTCGTGAACCCCCTTTTTCAGTGTCGTGCTCGTGAACCCCCATCCTCTCTGTGTGAGAATGATTTGCTGGAAATTAGGGTTCCTCAGTCACACACCCCCCCACCCTCCCGATTGAATTCCGACCCGTATCCTTCCTTTCTCTTATTATAACCCGCCCGACCCCTAATCAATCTCGATGTCAGTTTAATTCGTCCCGTTAGGTTCCACTTAATAAGTCAATTGGCTACTGATAGCTAGGAGAGGTGAGTTTCGTCGAGGACAAGTCGTCCCGGCCAACAAGAATCAGAAAGTGATAATCTATCGACTCGATTCGCATTAATGATCGGCCTCGGTATTCTACTATTCTCCCGGCTTCTATGGCGGGGCATGTTTCGCGCCGGCGATCCCTTCTTTGGCTGTGTGTGTTCGTCGTTCAGTCAGACGGCTATTTAATTCTCCATAGATGCTTCCCATCTTCGCTACGTCTTTGTCTTGCATATTGTCACTTACCACCCATTGGCAGTCGGCGTGCGCTTTTCATAATTGTTCTTGCTGTCCAGCAAAATCTTATCCGTGCTATAACGATCGAAAAGGGAGCGTTGAATATAACATGGCAGTAGACCCCAAAATTTTTTTTTTGACAAATTTGACATTAATAATATTAACATATTCTGAATTATTATCATATAATTAAGATTCCTTACACTATTTCATTATACATATACATGATAAAAGATGCCATTAATGTCGGGCATATAAAAGAAATTTGTATGGACTTGAGGAACTTGTGGAATCTTTTCGTTGTGTCAGGACGAGGAGGGGCCAATATCAAGTTGCTCCCTTTCCCAATTTAAGAAATTCATGGTCGCTGCCTCTCTTATTTAAGAAATTACATCGTAGTTTCTTCTCATGTGTTGTCACAAGTGCATGCATGGCAAATTCTGCATTAGTTGTAGTCATATTGCCGGCTGAGGAAAACAAGAAACCACCCAAATAAAAACCTTTGTTGTGACAGAAGATCCCCAAAAGGATCGGCATGTCTTGCTATGAACGTGTGTAACTCGCTCGTGCCAGCTCCTCGATGAGATGGTAACAGCCCGACGGAAGGTTCGAATCAAACTGATCATAATACAGAGTAAAAGTTGTTTGATATGGCCTGTAGCATGTTGAAGACTCTCGCTCAGTCGGTATATTTAAGCAGGCTCAGTTGGTGCACACTAACGCGTCTTGAATGGAACCTCACTAGCTTAGCCCGAGGGAGAAGATTTCGAGGTGTTTACACACACTGATCTGGGGAATTCATACGCAAATAGGTCGAATCTTGTTGGGCATGGGAAATTTGTCGAGCTCGAGGGGTTGCATCTCTTTCGTATGTGTCTCATCATCCAGCCAGCCATGGACAATCGCTCAGATTCTTGAAAATCTGATAAATTATTCACTCGACGGCCCTACGTTCATCTCTCTGCTGGCTAACCGATAATGTCTCTGCATTGGACATGGATCGGCTCATACGTCATTTACAAAGAAGACAAACACACACGAGTTCACGGATCGCTTTGAGAGGCCCTCAGGAAGGAAATTAACGCTATGGGGAATTGTTGTTTTCTTGGAAAAATGAGAGAGAGAGGAGAAAAAAAAGGAAGATGAGAAAACAGTTTAGGAAATTGTTTTTCTGCGGACAAGATCTATGGAAACTTTATTTTCCCCATTCTACCTGCCTGTTCTTCTTCGATCGCAGTCGTCCCCATCTATGAGTATCGGGTGACCTGTGGTGTAGGGTAGTATGGGTCCATCAGTTGTCGGCTCACATGGTGACCCCGCAATCACATTCCCAATTGAACCCGATATGTGTTTTCACGCACTCGGGGAGAGTAATTGACCGGTGCAATGAACGGTGATCGATCAATATTACCGCACCATTCAATATCGAGCTCCTCCATTGCCTAGTTATAGTCGACACTACAACTGCCGGTTCAGTAATCAACAGGCGTTGCCCTTCCAACGATTAACATGCATCAATCAATCGGTCCCTATCTAATAATTTCCGGCTAATTCTCATTCCCATCGATCCGCATGTAGTACGTACGTACATCCGCATACTCAATATACCACCGATTGTTCCAACGATGTCAATGAAAAGGACAATGAGATTGGACCTTTGGACATACTAAGCAACACACCTCTGGTTTCCATGCCCCGTACTGCATCGGGATTGCAGTCCGCAAAAATTGAAGGAAGGTATCGGCCGATGAAATCGTCCGGTAGATGCGTATGACAATAGTTGAACAATTATTGGTGTGTTCATGTGTCACGGCACTCAAAAAGGTTGTACCGTACCTACTCCCTACTATCAGATCGACATCCGACAGCTGTTTTGATTCCTCAGATTTGCAGACCCGGCTGATTTCGAGGCAAGTTGGTGCAATGCTTCCGAAAGCTGACGCTGCACAATTTGGGTATTGAATCTACAGGCTAGAGTGCTTGGATGTTATGCCGCAATCAAGAATCCCAAACAGTTGTTAAATGTTTGTTAGGTTCCATAATGTATACATTAGCTGTTTCTTCGTAGATTAACATATATACAAATCCATTTGATCTGTCGTATGTCAGCAGAGGATCTTTAGATCCTCTCTGGCCGTTTGCCTTTGGCGTACGTGGGAGTTGTTGCAGTTTCATTTCTTGCCATCGACTGTGAAGAAGATTTGATATTCTCCATGTTTCGACATCCCAGTAAACTCGAGAAGATGTGTGATTAAGCGAGTCCTACCCTTTTGTTCACTGCCCGACTTTGAATCTGAATTAATCAATATCTATTAAGATTCTAAATAGCAGGCTGTGCAACCCGAAAAAGAGTCAAGAGCCGAGTTTGATTTATTCTTCCTTCAATTTTTCGCATGCGCAGCTGGCTTGAAATTTGGGATAACATAATGGGCTTCACTTATTTCCAGCCCATGATATGCTGAATTTCGGCCCAAATTTTCAGACCTGAGCTCCGATCGATCCTGCTCTTCGTCCTCGGTTCTCAGACAAAGGAAGTAGGCGCAGCGAAGGGCATCCACAGAGCTGGTTGACTTGACCAGCGGCAAGGTTAAAAAAACATCCTCTTTTTTCATGTCTCTCTTGTCTTGACCGTGTAAAAGCTCAAGATTTTCGAAGTTTTAGTCGAGCAGAGGGCCTCAGTAGAAAGCGACGGAACCGTCGGGACCCTTGACACCGTAGTTCGGCCCGACTCCACTTGCTTTAGCGAGGAAGGATTCGGCCGCTTGCTTTAGTCGCCATGTGTGTATCCTGTGGGGGTATTGTACTCACAGAAAGGTGATGCGTTTGTCTTTCATTTCTTCTCTATTTTTCTCGAAGAGAATTAATGCTCGGCTTGTAGTGGTGAGAGCTTGGGCACGATTGCCGGACCTCAACAAAAATCTTGGACCCAACCCGTGGTCAGGTTGACATGCATCAGATGGTTCATCTATCTTAGGGTGTCTGCTTGGTCATTTCGTGGACAAACACAAACATCGACTCATTGTGTATTATTCTTCATCATCATCATCAGTGATGTGAGTCTCTCATAACCTCAAAATGATGGAGACACCGGAGATTCAAATATTTAATACAGTGCAAGAAATGAGAAGTCAGCAACTGGCAATTATGTAGAATAGAATATGGAAAACGATGGTGCCCTGTGGAAAATGTGATTTGCGTGCAGTTGGCAATTCAATATAACCAGAGTTGTCTCTGTTCATATTTTCTTTCTTGAAAGCCAGAGTCCAAATTCACACACATAAGTGCATACATAAGCATCGAAATCTTCACTATGTGCCACATACATATTAGGCGATTGTGATCATTTACCCAGAGTTTAGATGCACCTCGGACTAGTTCACCTCTCCGGACGAGTTAAAACCCTTCCTGCCCACAGGACTCACAAGAATAATCTTACAATCCGACCATGCCTGCGACCACGAGGCCAAACCTGTTAAGTCTGCTGTCGTATAGCACTTTGCTTGATAAGATTTGGCACGCATCAAGCTGGAATTTTAACAGCAAACTCCGTGGCAAGCAGGAAAAGTAAGCCTGCGAAGAGGGGCAGAGAGGAGCTGTACTGTGTTGACCAGAGAAAAATCGGCATGGGGTCAGTTAAACTTGTCAACCCTCTTACTCAAAATCATACTTAACTGAATTTTTCCAACTTGGAAGTTCAACGGATTCCCACGTATTCTTATTCAAGTTGGGCTAGTTAATTAGGTAGTAAGTAAAATTCTTTCAATCATAACTATTCTTTCATTCATATAACTCAAATACAAATAACTTATTTGAGAAGATGAGATATTAAATTACCACACTAATTCATGTCAAATTTTGCAGTTACTTTCTTGTGTTCTTGGTACTGGTTAGGAAACTCAGGAAATGAGGCTGCCTTGTGGAGCAACAACTTACAGGAACAGCAGCATGCATTTTTAGAACTTGATCCTCAGTGAAAGGGTCTATTCTAACATAAATTGCCTTCTTGCACCCTCGGGTTTAGACTTGGTCTAAACTCTGGATCTTCTGCAGTTAACCCCCACTACACACGCAAATTTTTGGGAGCTATCACAATGGGTAACTACTCCAACCTAGCCAAGTGGTGTTCGCGAGAGGTTACCCCGGCCAGACAATCTGCCATAGTATTGGCACAAAGAATGGATGCCATCAATCACTTCTTCAAATAAGTCGAGATCTTTCTACCCGAAAATGGGGGCAAAGCTTTTCTCAGATGCGACAGATATGAATATCGTGCGCAATGAGTTAGGCCAGGGAAACGCATTAAATCTTTTGATGCAATGTTGACAAATGTGGTTGTGAATCGAATCAATCATCAGTACGGCGAGTACAACAGCGACGGTGTTCTGCTATGATGTTCTCACTTTTAAATTTAAAATAGGGCTAAGACAAAGGTTTTTTTTTTTTAATTTCTACTATATATTTTTCTTGTCATGAAAATAATAATTGAACAACGTGACGATTCTGATTTCCGTCGCAATGCCCAGAGAGAGACGGGGCTGCTTGGACAAGTCTAATAGATGCGTAGAATTACTACAGATTTTCAAATCCCTCCCCTAATTATTAATTTACTCCGGAAAAAATAAAATATGATTTATTCGTCCGACTATGGTGACATGATATGGATCCAGATGGGACATGGCCACTCAGTGTACCAAAGTCCAATCTCTCTGGGGTTTATTTTGCCGTATTTTCATTTTCTTGATTGGGCGTGCGTGCGTCTTAGATACCCTTTCCCGGACGCAAGCAAAGATTTTGGCAAGGCCGCCCAGCTGATGACTTCATTAGCGGTTGCCGGATCCATCGGCGTCTCTGTTCTTCTCCTCTGTGGACGGACAAGGGGAAGAGTACTAAGTAAGTCAGAGCTGTGGCATTGGCCCAGGGAAGGTAGGTTAGGTGGCTCATGTGACCATCCATCCGCCATCGTCAAATCCATTCATATTCCTAACAGAATTTTTGGCATTACATTATTTTAAGGAGGAAAATGAAAATCATGAAGATGTTCCCGCGGAGTGGAATATTAACTTCGCTGCCCACCCAACCGTCCTGGAATTCTCCAATGTGGAACAGCTCCAACGCCACCGATTCCTTTTCGTAATCAAACCGAACAAATCCTTCTCTCCTCTCTCTAGCTATAAATACAAGACCCGGTAAGCACGAGACCTCTCAGCTTCCTGCTCCACATCTACCCCGCTCTGTCTGAATCATTAGCTAACCTATCTTCCCTCCTCCCCCCCTCTCTCTATTTCTTGAGACGGTAATGTCCCATTTCTTGAATCCTCAGATCTATCTGAAAATTTGGATCTTGTGTCATGTTCTCTTTCTGGGTCTTCTGTTGGAGGCACCTGTTCTTGATCTTATGACGAGGATTTTGTTTGGATCTGAACTGGGTTCGGTGGAAGCAGGTGACGCGGAGAAATGGCGCGCAAGAAGATCAGAGAGTATGACTCCAAGAGACTGCTGAAGGAGCACTTCAAGAGGCTCGGTGGTTATGAGCTTCCCATCAGATCCGCCCAGGTGATCATTTTTATTTTTTCTTCAATATAATGTTTGCATCTGATTGAAAGTCTAGGATTTTAATCATTCGATGCTGTGATGGGTGTCTAAATGGGCTCTGAGACAAGAGAAATGTCGATTGTAATAGTAAAATCTCATCATCGAATCCCGGTCATCAAGTTTTACTTGATCTTTAAAAACCTTAGTGGAAGATTAGTACTTGGATCTGACATGGACCTGGTATGGTCCTGTATCTCAACATAAGTTAGGGGTTGAGACCTGCGAGATTGTCCTGTTTTGTGGATGGATTCTGTCGGAGCTCAGCCTCTTGGATTCTCAACTGTTCAGATCCAAAGGCTTCTCTTTTTCCGAGAGCGGTTTCCTTTTTCATAAAACTAGGGCTATTTAAATATTCTCAAAGAACAGACTTGAGTACCATAGCAGGAGGCAAGGTTTTTAACATGAATTTAGCTGCTTTATGACTGAGAGTCAATGGAAGATTCTATCTTTTGTGCTGGTACATGGAAGCAACTTTCATGATCCTGGAATATGCTTGACACGTTGCTCAACTATCTAGTTGTATGAATTTCAAAGATGATGTGAAATCCTTGTTTCGTGGAGCAGGTTACTGAATCTACTGATGTGAATGAGCTAGTGGAGAAGGAGCCATGGCTCTCATCTGAGAGGCTTGTTGTAAAGCCTGACATGTTGTTTGGGAAGCGTGGGAAGAGCGGTCTTGTTGCCCTGAATCTTGACCTGGCCCAAGTGGCTGTTTTTGTGAAGGAACGTCTCGGCAAGGAGGTATGCATAGTTCTTCAACTATTTGATTCTTATGATCAACTGTCTGACACCACTTGGTACATTCTCGTCATACCATGATGATTCATGTCTTATACTGATTATTGCTTCCTTCCAATTATAGGTTGAGATGGGTGGCTGCAAAGGTCCCATTACTACTTTCATTGTTGAACCTTTCATCCCTCACAAAGAGGAGTTTTACCTTAATGTTGTCTCAGAGCGCCTTGGTAGCAGCATAAGCTTCTCCGAATGTGGTGGTATCGAAATTGAAGAGAACTGGGACAAGGTACTGATAAGTGGGGGAATCGAGTCTTTTTTTTTTTTTTTAACTTATTTAAAGCTTGTTGCTGGTGTCAAGCAGCACTATATTTTTGCTTGGCTGCTCTTCTAATTGGGATATTCTTTTCAATGCAGGTCAAAACTATTTTTGTTCCAACAGGGGCATCTTTCACTTCAGAAGTATGCGCTCCTCTCGTTGCTACCCTGCCCTTGGAGGTATATATCTGCATAGCCCAATGTCTTTAACTTGAAATTATCGTTTCCAACTCAAGGTCTATTTGATAAAAGTTAATCAATGGAGTGCTAAAAGTAAGAGAGAGGAATATAAGAGGATGAAATGAAAGGGTGCAGAGATGTCTAAGGTAACATTAGATTCTAATACGCCTAGAGAAAACTGCTTTAAAATAACTATAGTGGTTGAACCTCCTTGACGAAATCTCTCTAGCCACTCTTTAATTGCTCTAGTTTCCTGTGTTTAGTGACTCTCATAGTGGATGCAATTAGGCAAAGGAAACCCCTATTTGTTTCTTTTGGTAACTTGATCTCGAGCAAAGAAATAATTATTTTGACGTCCTCTTCTGAGCCCTGAGCAGTACATACTGATGTTTTTATTATTTCTTTTCGGTTATTTAGATTCGAGGAGTGATAGGGGACTTCATCAAGGTGGTTTTTGCTCTCTTTCAAGGTAAAACTATGTCGTTCTGATGGGATATGTTAAGATTCAATGTTGAGCATTCATCATTAATGTAGAACTCTCAATATATCAGATTTGGACTTCACATTCCTGGAGATGAACCCCTTTACATTGGTTGATGGGAAGCCTTATCCTTTGGACATGAGGGGTGAGCTTGATGACACTGCAGCTTTCAAGAACTTCAAGAAGTAACCCCCACCTTTCCCATCTTTGAAATTCTAATTTGAAGAAACCAACTAAATTTGGAGCTCATTTCCATGACCCCTATATGTTTCTGATCTGACTCCAAATACGCAGATGGGGAAAGATCGAGTTCCCAATGCCATTTGGAAGGGTCATGAGCTCCACAGAAACCTTTATTCATGGCCTGGATGAAAAGGTCAGTTGGAGAAAAACGCGTAACATATTGCTATGATAAGCAAAATCTCTGCTATTACCCATATGAACTCATCAGTCTGGCAGGCAACTAATTCTTCAATGGAGCTCGGTAGTTTTTCTAGTGAAAATATTTAGAATTCTCTTTTCAACATTTGTGCTTGCAGACCAGCGCATCTCTCAAATTCACAGTTTTGAACCCGAAGGGCAGAATTTGGACAATGGTTGCAGGAGGTGGTGCTAGTGTAATTTATGCAGACACTGTAGGTCTTCTTTGCGCTTTACACCCAGAGTCTCAGGCTTGATTACATGCATTGCCTAAATCAGCATTCAATTTCAAGTTGCCCCTCTGCTGCTTCCTAGTGGACATCATATTGAAGTTTTTCTTCATCAGGTTGGAGATCTTGGATATGCGACTGAGCTCGGAAATTATGCGGAGTATAGTGGGGCCCCCAACGAAGAGGAGGTCCTGCAGTACGCCCGAGTTGTTATCGATGTAAGGGCTCCTCGTCTGCATCTCTTAGAGAATCTTGTCGACTGTATCCCATTATTGGAATTATTAAACATTTCTTGAAAATAATTAATTTACAGTGTGCAACTGCTGACCCCGATGGTCGCAAGCGGGCTCTTGTCATTGGAGGAGGTATAGCTAACTTCACCGATGTTGCTGCTACATTCAGTGGCATTATTCGTGCCCTGAAGGAGAAGGTGAGAATCACTAATATCGGCTATTTCCCTTTTATGTTTGGCCTCGACTTGTCCCAGTATTGATTAAACTGGACGGTGTCTTTCATCAGGAATCGAAGCTTAAAGCTGCAAGGATGCACATCTACGTGAGGAGGGGAGGCCCCAACTACCAGAGAGGTCTCACCAAAATGCGCGCTCTCGGGGAGGAGATTGGGATCCCCATTGAGGTAGTTGACAGCACAGAATTATAGCTTGCGGACAGTTTGCATTATAAGAACTTCTTTCTCAGTCTCGTTTTCTCGATCTTGCAGGTGTACGGTCCAGAGGCCACCATGACCGGAATCTGCAAGCAGGCGATCGAGTGCGTCAGCGCTGCAGCATGAGTCAGTTCGCCAGAGAGTCAAAAATGAACGTCTTGTTCCAATGCTTCGGTTCTTATTCTTAGTTCCCAATTGTTGGATGAACCAACCCCCCTTTTAAGTCGTCGAAATGTTGCAGTTTTAGGCTTGTAATTCCTCTGTGATCGGGATCAAGGAACTAGCTGATGGTGCTCTTTTCTACTTAATAACAAGGGGCTTCGGTTCCACGTAAACAGTCCGTGTGAGTTGACGTGCAGGTGACCTTGAAAGGCCGGTCCTTGCGCAGGCTTATACCGAACGGTCTGCTTTCTAAGCCTCGAGCTCATTTGGCATCTACAACTACTCAGAATTGCATGCCTTCATTCTGAGAAAGAACCTGATTGATAATGTTACCCGGCTACAAGTTAAAAAAAAGTCCTAGGATCAGCTGTGTTGTGTTTCAAACCGGACATCATCGTGAGCTGGTTACACCTCTCCCCCACCAAGCAAGCGGGTAGGCTCGGTTGGTTGTGCTGCCTGCCCGACCCCAACCCACCGAACCTCCGTTTTAGTTTCTGCCCGGTCAATGCCCCAGAGACAAGACACGATCGACGCTCACATTCATGCATCATCATGTCCTTATATTATTTATTCAATGCTTCACGCCAGAAGAAAAAAAAGAAAGAAAAAAATAAATAAAGGAGGTCAATAGTGCTGGTTCAATTTCATTATGGCGGGCACCCAAGTGATCCATGTTTAGTGCGTGTATTTCACGGGATGACGTTCAAGGCGCAATTTTGACTGGGGTGACCACGGTCTGGTCAGCTATGCTGTCTCCCGTCCACTTCGGCTGCTTTTATCTATTTATTTATTATTTAAAATATAAAAAAAAAGAGTGAAAATAACAGCAACGATAATAATAATAACAATGAAGTAAATAGTGGGTCCAATAGGGCGGCTTGGAGGCTGGACCCTCCCGATACAATATAAATAGTTCCTCTCTCTCCCTGTCTGCCACCACCTGGCCACTCAGTCAGGGGCAGCGACTCCGGACGCCATAAAAAATGCAGAGGGAGAACAATCGTGGAGATGGCGTAGAGCCGCCGTGGCCGCTCCACGGCGACGTCATGGAGCTGATCCTCTCCCACGTCCCGCTTATCGACCTGGTCGCTGCCCGCCGTGTGTCCCGCTGCTGGAACCGTGCGGTCTCCTCTTCCCTCCTGCTCTTCAACCGTCCCAGGCCGTGGCTCGTTGCTCACTCCCAGAGCACTCGCCCGCCGTACGCGGGGACGGCGCTTGCATTTGACCCGCGCTCAGGCGTATGGATGGAGCTCTACCATCGGAATCTGTCCGCGAAGCATGGCTCGTCACCCCTCCGCTCGCAGTCGGGGCGGCTCCTCTACTCGCTCTCGCCGTCTCAGTTCTCCTTCTCCCTCGACCCTCTCGGCCTCTCCTGGCACCACGTGGAACCGCCTCTCGTGTTTCGGCCTGACCCTATCGTGGCCGCAGCTGGCCCCCGCGTCGTCGTGGCCGGCGGCGGGTGCGACTTCGACGACGATCCCCTCGCCGTGGAGATCTACGACCTCGAGAAGCGCAAGTGGGAGTCCTGCGACGCAATGCCGTCCGCACTCAGAGACTGCTCCGCCTCCACCTGCCTGTCCGTTGCTGCTGGTCGGGGCCGAATATACGTCACCGAGAAACTGTCCGGTGAGGCACATTCGTTCAACCCAGAAGCAAAGGAATGGCACGGACCCTACCATCTGCGCCCCGTTGGGAACATCTACTGCTCCGTCATCGACTTTGTCAACGACCGGATGCTCTTAATTGGTCTGATAAATAACAGCGACTCCCTGTCTCATCCATCTACAAAGGGTCAAAGCGTGAAGATATGGGAAGTTTTAGGTGAAGTGTCCGAATACAGGGAAATGGCGGAGATGCCGGGGGAGCTCCTGAAGGAGATGAAGGGTGAGGATCCGAGCATTTCATCCATAGGCGTATGCTCAGCAGGAGATATGATGTACTTGTATGATCCTTGGAAGCCGGAAACCGTGGTCTGGTGCGAGTTGGCAGTGGATGGCAGCAGCTGTGAATGGGGGAGCCTAAGGATTTTGCCGGACCAGCATAGCCGCCAGGCCGGAAGGACAGTGTTGTCTTGCTGGGATGCGGGGATACCTCAACTCGAGAGGGCCTTGGCAAATAAGAACCTGAAACTTCGATTCATTGATGACAGCACGTGAATGGAAAACATCGAATGATGATCTGATTGCCATTCGACTTGTTGTGATATTGATTGTCAATGACGGTTAAGTGTTAGGCCTACCCGATGATATCCGGCTGGCATGGCCATCTACTGACCAATTAATTCTGCTATCTGATCCGCCACCAACATTTCCAACAAGTAACAACCCATCCACTCACTCGTTGCCGTCCTTCTGTTCACCAACCTCAAATCACTGATGTCTTACAGAACCCCGAACGTCCACATAACAAATCTCGACAACACGTTCATGCTGGGAAAGAATGTTTTCAAGTGTCAGAGTCATCATGACATGAACAGCAGAAGTTCTATTAACTTGACAAGGGCAAAACTGTTAACCACAAAAGAGCAACACTTCAGTTGCAAGTCTATGTCTTGAATGTTCTATCCACGCCCGGAATGACAGAAGGAACAGAAACAGCACACAAAACGTATTGCAATCTCAATTCGCTATGATACTCAATATGCATGTGTACAGCCGTGTACATGAGTGTCATTGTCACAAGGATGACCAGTATAATTCGTCAAGGATGTACACAAAATTGATGAACAACGTACAGGTGACGAATGAAAAACTAAAGATCGGTCGTGTTGCCTGTCTCATACGTTGGGCATGGAAGCATCAGTCAGTTTGGAATCAGAAAACCGATAGAAGAAATTAATTGAATGATATCTCTATCTAGGGACAGAGAGGCTCTCGGTCAGCGTGTTCCGTGAAGAATGGGAGTCCGTTTCAAGCTGGAAACTGCTTGTAACCGACTGCTCTCTCTCAGATGTTGATCCAGAATGCCCGGAACTTATGAAGGGTGGCTGCGTTGGTGAAGGGATTTCGCAGTCCTCAGATAGCATTCTCACGACCATTGACATTTGTGGCCGGAGCTCTGCAGAGGCTTGGACACAGAGGAGTGCAATTTGAAGGACTCGAGATGCTTCCCCTTCCCGGAACTTGCCTTGTAGATCTGGATCGACTGCTTCACACAATCTTCCATTTGCATACATGTCCCAAACCTACATTGCGGAGGAAATGTTCCTCATGTGTTTTTGTAACTAGAAGAGGGAAGTGCTCTTAAAATTCAGTGTAATCTGACTCATTCACGAACTTAGTGGACCTGCTGCACATTGACCCGTTAGATTGGTGATCTCTTTGAATTTTTAATATGATCAGCACCCGAGCTTTGGGTCATTGGCATACTTTAGAGCCAGCGTGCAAGGTGAGCATTCAGCAATATACAGATTAAAACCTTATTGCAAACAGACTGAGCTTCTATGTCAGTTGAATGGTGCAATGAGAAAAAGAATTACCACTTGTAAGATGGAGGAGGGGCTCTGGGAAAACGAGTTGTTTCTCTTTCCGGTGATTACTTCGATCACAAGAACACCATAGCTGTAGACGTCAGCCTTCTCTGTTAACTTGCCTCGGACGACATATTCTGGAGCCATGTAGCCTCTGCCAGTGTAAAAAATATATTTGGATCTTATTAAATGTATACCCGACAAGTTTCCCTAAAGGGAAGATTCCTTCGACTTACAGTGTTCCAGCAATTGCAGTGGATATGTGAGTTTTATCTTCTGGAAACAATCTTGCGAGCCCAAAATCAGCGATTTTGGGTGTAAAATCTTCATCGAGCAGAATATTGCTGAGTTTGATGTCTCTGTGAATGATCCGTAAGGTCAAGCCCTCGTGGAGATGGGCCAATCCTTCTGCAATGCCCAAAACGATCTTGCACCTCGTCTCCCAGGTCAATAGTTTGACGTCCTTTCTCACTGCAGAAAAGCAAGGAACCAATCCTTCTGTCAAAGATGCCTCTTGAGTAGGAGAAGAAGAAGAAGAAGAAATTTGTAGTTCTGAGATAAGAACACAACCGAAGAGGTGATCAAGAAGGCTCAAGTTCGGAATGTATTCATAGACAAGAAGGCTCTCAGGGCCGGTGATGCTGCAGCCCATCAGTCCAACGAGGTTCTTGTGATGAATGTCATTGATCAGGTTCACTTCATTAAAGAAATGTTCGACCCACTGTCTCGTGTTAAAAACGAGCCTCTTTATTGCAACAGGCTTCCCATCAGGCAAAACTCCCTGATCCAGAAGAGATTAAAAAAAACTTCCTTCAAATCAAGCGAATAAACTCCAAAGAAATAAGAAGGGCAGCAGGAAAAATTACTTTATAGACTGAACCAGATCCACCTTGCCCCAGCTTGTTTGAGGAGTGAAAGTAGTTCGTGGCTTTCTCAAGAGCTTCGTATGAAAAATTAAGCTTAGACTTGTTCACATTGTTTGCTAAATGGCCAAGCAGCCTCCTCTCTGGATAAAAGCCAAATCATGTCAGCAGCATGCCATGCAGATAGAACATTCAACATTTCAAAGATTATAATTACCTCTTCTCCTTTTCAAAGTTTTTTTCCTCATGATGATTCCCATTATTGAAATGATCAGAAGGAGAGCAACAGCAGAGGACGTAGACCCCAGAATTATAGCTAATCGCCGGCCTAATAAACCAAAACAGTGGCACTGTTTCAAAAGAATTTCTAAACGAAGAAAGCAAAGCACTGGGAAGATTCTTCTCCAGAACAAGACTGACTTGCCTGAGTTTGTTCCAGCCACGGCGGCGGCAGTATTATTGTAATAGAACTTCTCTGTGGAGTATCTCAGGTAACACCCAGCATTGATAGCCCTACCTTCTCTACCTGGCGGGCAGGAAACAATCCTCGAGAATGAATTATTCAAGCACTTTTCACAGTCATCCGCGTATCTCCAGCACTGAGCCAAACCATAAACCGATGTGTTCGCCCCAGTCACGGACCCCACCAGGAAGCTGTCGTTTTTGGGAGCTCCCAAGCTCAAATTCTTCCCCAGCTCCGTCACATAACTCTCAAAAAGGGTAGTATTCCCACTGAACTGTTCGGTTGCACAAACAGTGGAATCGACAGGACTCAGGCTATCATTAAAGAAGTTGTAATCGTCATAGCGAAGATAACACCTATCAAAAGTTGCACACGGTTAAGCTGTCAAGCAATAATGAATAGCATAGGATCCGTTTATTAACAAGTTATCCATGGTCACTTAGAATTGTCATTGGTATCATTATCTACAGGTCGAGCCTTTACAATTATTGCAGACTATACATCCAAGTTCAGATTTTTTATCCAGAAACGAGTACTTGTTTTTACGATCAAGCGAAGGGAGCTCACCAAAATTGACCAACTAGTGGAACCTAGCTCTGTTAAGAAGAGGTTAAGGTGAGCTTGAAATTAACTATAGTCAGCTGGATGTTGATAAATTACAGCTTATTTGATCACGACTCTATGGATGATTTGAAAATTGTCTCCAACTTGGATTTTTCAATTCTAAATGGTACACGAAAAGCGAGCCTGAGATTGTTACCCGTCGAAGAAGACTCGACCGCCACGAGTGGCCTGCTGGAAGGGGAAGCAGCGGAGGATCTGAACCTTACACCGAGCAAAACAGAGGTTGCAGTCATTCTGCGAGAGATCTCTCATACACTCCCCGAACGCATAGACCGTGCTGTTCCCGGCCCCGGTGGTCACCGACCCGTAACCCTGCGAAGACAGCTGAGGGGTGAGGCCGTCCAGTGAAGCCACGAAGTTGGCCACGAATGCCCCACGGTCGGATGCAGAGGCTGTTCTATTCGTGCATATCATGGCCACCAGCGTGGCCCTTGGGTCGGCGAGGGAAGAACCCACTAGGACGGACATGAAAAAGGATGCCGTCAGAAACATACTTGGACCCATCCGTGAGGAAGTGGGCAGATTGATCCGAAAGGACGGAGCTTGATGGGGTTGGACAGGCTGCGCTGCTGCCCCGCCAATCGGTTGACCGAAAGCAGAGAATTGAAGCCTCTGTGGAAGAAGGCAACGGGGAGAGATGGGTGGGATCCGAGTCTTGCGTTCCTCTCTTCTGTCAACTCAGAGAACGAAGAGAAGAGCTCCGAAGCAAAAAACAGGTGTGCAAGTGGGGCTTTATCTTATGCGTTCTCATGCCTTTGGGGATTGTTTTACCAGGTGAATCCTTTGAGCACGGTGAAGAAAACGCGTCTGGTTTAACTTGTCAGGTGGTTGACCTCCGTAGCGTCGCGCCGTACCGAGGACGAAAGTGAGGCATAAGTTACATCTTCAGTCCTGAAGTTCTCACTCTGCACCAATTTACACCCCACCCTTTCCCATCAAGAGAGTTTTCATAGCCCCACCTTGCACCGTACACATGACCGTAAAATTTTCAAAAGACTGTAAAATCTTGATGCTGTGGAACCGACCAGATCATCTATATATCGAGATACAAGTTGACTGCCGGTTGTTGGATTAAATTGAGGGTGTAGATATCTTCACCGCATAAGAGAATGAATGATGCAAGGGTATGGGGGAATAGTCAGTTAGTTCTACAGGTCGCCTTCACCAGAAAGGGGTGAAAGTGACAACGAGAGGAAGCTTCAGGGTGCAGGACGGAATCTCGCCATTGATGGGGGGACTAGCGCCGGCAGATTCACTGAAGGGAACGGGCGGGGGTAGATGTGGGAGAGGGATGAGGATAGTGGAGGCGACACGGCCACGCGGGATTAACTGGGACCCACTTTGGAGTTGGGTGGGGTTGACTTAGAAAGTCAAAGTAACTCATGATGATGACGTGTAAATTGTTGAAAAAAAAACAACTCTCCCCACCTCAATTTGCTCAATTAATATGACTGATGTAATTCTGACCGATGGGAGACGATATTGACCTACCCGCCGAAATTAGGGATATGAAAGTCACATTTTCGGCAATGAATGAATTATCGGAGTTTGATTGGGCCAGGTTGCCCCGAAATCCTAAAAGGAATTGGGCCTAATTTGGCCCATTTTCTTCATACCTGGCCCAATAAGACACATGTTCACCAACCGACACCCAAAGCCCTGGTGGCTCAGAGCAAGCAGTAATGTCTCGTACAAGTCAACGGGTCCGGGCGGGTCTAGACGGGTAGGTTGCAGCCCTCACGAATATTCATCGTGAACGTTAGAACCCACACCGTGAACTTGAAGCCCTAAACATGTGTGTAACCGGATCTGCTAATTCTAATTCAGGTTTGAATATATGTTATATCTACTGAATAATCTCTATACAATTTACGTCAAGTTCGAACTATTATTAAGTTACGACAGCGTATTCTCTACTCGGAATGGGATCTATCGAACCTTTTTTTTTTCCCTCCACACATTCAACGGCAAGTCAAGCACCTCTCCAATGGCATCGTTAGGATCAAGTCAAAGGATATCCTTTATCATTACTCTTTAGACAACATCATTTTACGACCACCTTTTACCACTTCTCCATTGCCCATTTTCTATTCTTCCTTCCTTCCTTTTTTTTTCCCCTCTTAATTCAATTCTTTTCTAATTTAAGATCATACATTTGGTTTTTTAAGGTTACATGGAAAAAAAAAAGAATAAATATGTAGAATTAAGATCTTTTTATTTTAAGTCAAACATCTTTTTTCTAAAAGGAAAATTTACCCTTCATAGATAATTGCTTTCAAGCGTTTGAAATTCATAAGAAGTCTTTAATCCCTTGACCACATATTTGTGACTATTTTATATATATATATATATATATGTTATTATTTAAATGTACGACAAGTAAATTTTCATATTTGACCTTATGTAATTAATGTGTCTCCTAGTAATGATCTTGGGGCTCTTTTCTGATCATTCTATTCTCTGCTTTTGATGCTTCTCAGTGGATTAATCACTTTACCCAATTTCCTCCACCTTTAATAATGAACCTGAAACTGTTCCAAATTACATGCTTTTGGCCTTATCATTTCATCACAATAACTACACAGCATAAGTGCACCGATTTATGCATGCTGGATGCTATCAAAATCCTGGATTGGCACTGTCATCATAGAATCCCCCCTTCTCCTTTTATGGATATAGAGAGGCCTGGGGAGAGAGCCGCCCATTCCCATGTGCTGGATGCATTAAGATCAAGCTCCCTCTCATCTTCTTCAATGCTTCAAATGAGTAAGGCCCCCTGAAGTTCTCAACGGTGAGGTCGAGAACAGAAATGCTCCTCCCTTAAGTTCACTGTTTGGGGTGGCTTTGTCCAGGAGAGAACACGGGACTTTCTCGGAATGAGTTCGACTTCTAGCTGCGGGACTGCCATTGCAATATTTACAGTGCCGCTCCTCCTCCTCCTCCTCCTCAGTTTCTATGTTTTTCCTGCTGCCAAAGGCGAGCTGGGTCGGGAAAACCAAACTTTGTGGGAGGAGGGAGAGGTCCAGAAGTTGAAGATTATCAGATCACATCTCAGGAGGATCAACAAGCCTGCAGTCAGGACAATTCAGGTACTCATAACCAATGCTGCACTAACTCAAGAAGCCAACAAATGCTGTATCTGTTTTCTTAATATTTTCAATTTCGTTCAATCTTTTATATATGGAGCTGATGTGTGTTGTTTGGTTGATGCTTCAGAGTTCCGGTGGTGAACTTATAGATTGCGTATTGTTCCATCATCAGCCAGCTTTCGATCACCCTCTCCTGAAGGGCCAAATACCAATGGTAACTAATTCACTATATGTTCGTATGAGATGTACTGACCTCTGATTTTCTCAGTTTGGTGTCAGTCGAAAACATTTTGGATGCATGAGAACGTTACTTACGAGATTAAGAGTAACAATAAAATGGCATCATCGTATATGCAGGATCCACCACAAAGGCCGAAGAGTCATGGCTATTCGGACATGGTCATAGAGAACTTCCAGTTGTGGAAGGGCTCAGGTGAATCGTGCCCAGAAGGCACCATACCAATCCGAAGAACAATGGAACAAGATGTTCTGAGAGCTGGTTCGTTTCAACGGTTCGGAAGGAAAGCAAAGAAGCTCTTTAGAAGAGACTCCTCCAACGATGGCCATGAGGCAAGTTAGCTGGCTGGATACCCGCCCATGATTTTTCTTCAGAAGTACTGATATTTTCTTTTCCTGTTTCTTCATCGTCTAACCGGTCATCTCCGGACATTGATTGATTGATCAGCACGCAATTGGGTATGTGACTGGGGATGAGTACTACGGAGCAAAAGCAAACATAAATGTGTGGGCGCCAGAGGTTGCAAATCCAGATGAGTTCAGCCTCTCCCAAATATGGGTCATCTCCGGATCCTTTGGTGATGATCTTAACACCATCGAAACTGGTTGGCAGGCAAGCTGACTAAAACTTACATTTTGCAGTGATATATTTCAAGCTTTGCTTTGAACGGAAACTTCTCAATGATTTTGACGGATCCAGGAAGTTCTTTTAACACGCTGATTTGCACACTCCAGGTAAGTCCAGAGTTGTACGGAGACAACTATCCCAGATTCTTCACCTACTGGACTGTAAGTATCAGCTATCATTGCTCATGTTTGTGCGTAATGAAGCAGGTCATTGATTTAACTTGTTAAATTCAAGTTCCAATGACTCGAATACGAGTCTGCTGAGTTCCCCTTTGTGCGAAAATGAATGTGCAAGCATCACTAATCATGTCCTCGTCGATCTCATGAATGCCAAAGTTTTATGGTCCAGTTGGCATGCAAGCGCCTAATCGATATGCTGGATCAAATATGCCCTGTGTCTTCCGTCTTGTTTGGTTGTTCCACTTAATTGAGATAGAAGTTACAACTGTATGACTATGAAGGTTCTCATGACCTTTTGGAATCGATGGTTTCTTTTGTCTCTGCCATGGCAAGTCAATTTTACAAATCCATGTGATTATTGCAGAATGATGCTTACCAAACAAGCGGATGCTACAACTTGCTGTGCTCGGGCTTCATTCAAACTGACAGCAGGATAGCACTGGGGGCTGCCATCTCTCCCACGTCTACTTACAATGGTGGACAATTCGATATTAGCTTACTGATTTGGAAGGTAACCTTGAGCCAGTACCCTTCTTGGACATGTCGATTTTGCTGCAGGCACAGAGAGTCGGTTGTCTTGGAACATTCAAGTGCCGGTGTGAACTGTTGTCGACGACATCTCTCGTTTTTTCTTTTGTACAAAGAGCAGCTTCAATGCCTGAATCCCGGGCCATGATTTGAGCGAACATAATAATATCTTCGTAGGCCAAAAGGCATTGATTCAAAGAGGTGCCACTATTGATGCCTAGACAAACTTAAGCATAAAGCATCATCATTCTTCTACCCGGCTAATAATGACTCTAGTTTTTCCCTTTGCCTTTTGTTTATGCCGTATTTGCTGTACGTCGACATACCAGGAGATTGATTGTATTTGGGATTTTCCCACCGTCATCGTGTTCCTCATCTCCAGGATCCGAAGCATGGGAATTGGTGGCTAGAGTTCGGGCCTGGGATCTTGGTGGGTTACTGGCCTTCGATCCTGTTCACTCACCTGAGGGATAGAGCAAGCATGGTGCAGTTCGGCGGCGAGGTCGTCAACTCTAGCCCTTCGGGCCTCCACACGACGACCCAGATGGGCAGTGGCCACTTTCCAGGAGAGGGCTTCGGTAAGGCCTCTTATTTCCGGAACCTGCAAGCCGTCGACTGGGACAACAACATGGCCCCTGTCTCGAATCTCCAGGTTTTAGCCGACAAGCCAAACTGCTACAACATCCAGGGAGGGGCCAACGATGTGTGGGGGAGCTACTTCTACTACGGAGGGCCTGGAAGGAACGCACTTTGCCCTTGATCCACGACCAGAAGCGACGAACAGACTCCCCCCTGGGGTTCCCTTCTTTCTTTTTGTTACAATCATTGACTCACTGTTCGATTTCCTTCTCCATCCATCTGATACACAGCTCGATCTGATCTGCAGAGTGTCCCTCAACTTCAACTTCACACGGAAGCAAAGGCAATGAATGATAGTAGCATGGGCACTAAGACACGTCATCATTACGTACGATTCCATGCGGGTGTGCCCGACAATTCGTAGAGTAGAGCACACGCGCCGCTTAGATGTCAAGAGTCAATTAACTGAAAAATCACTATCTAATGAAGCAATAACTGAACCGTGGGTTGGTTCTCAATCTGTTCCTCTAATTATTGTCGTTATAGTTAGGAATGACCTAAAAAATTCGAGTTGGAGGGACACCTGTGGTTGCCCACCAACTATCTTTTATCAAAATTAATATGCGAGAAAGGCGTTTTTTATTTAATTCCCATTTTTTAAAATTTTCCCTCAAGTTAATTGCATAAAGATTTTAATAGGAAAATCCTGAAAGATTTTAATTTTCAATATTAAAACATATGTATTTTTTTACACGCACCATACAGTACTTAAATACCAAATTAACTCTAATTTTTGCACGGTATTTTTTCTGACTAAAGAGGATTTTATTTTATTTTTTTCTCCTAGTGAATTGGCATCGCCCTAGTCAAAGTGGTTGACCTATGAGTTGCTGTTGGCCTCGCAACTTATCTTGTTAGATAAGCTATATATGTCATATTCTTTTTTCGTTTAAATTATATTCAGAGCCTTATATGTACATAAACCATCGTACCACTTTTGCTATAAACCTTTATTTTTTTGACCTTCTTATCCTCAACTTTCTTGATTTTTGCCACTTTAGTTCTGTCTGTCATGAGTTTTCTGTTGTATTATGTGTAACTGATGTGATATTCTAAAGAATTAAAAATATTTTTAAAGAATCCTCAATGAACAAATAAATAGTGTGACAAAAGCATTTGTGTTCTTGATTTATGATAATCCTTTCAACCACGGGAGATTCCATGATTTTTAGTTGATCCAAGATCCTTTATTTTTTACTGTTTAATTTTTCTGAAATATATGAGCTATCTGGCTGATGTATCTTGGGGTCCGAATACAATCACATTGAACGGAAGCAAAAACATTTCTAATTTCCCTTCCTTCATCTTCATCGGGTCCCAAATTCCGTCAACCGTTGGTCTGGTGGCATCGAGCCTAATGCAAATTCTATTCCGACCACACCGTCTAGCTGACAATGCAGCAAGGATCGATCGGGCCTCAGCCTGGAGGGGAGATTGAGTGGTTTTTTTTTTTTTGGTCCGACTCCGCGCTTCTTTGCTGTTAAATTCGTTATGAGACCATAAGGGATCGGACCTGTTTCCACGTAAAAGTTTAAACCGATAAGTAACGGTGCCCGACCTTCTTGTAAGGTCACAACTTTTTCTTCATTTAATCGATGTGGGATCGTATATCTCAACACTCACTCTCACATGGTAGCGTGGTCTACTTTGTTGTGTGCTATTAAACACCCGCCCTCAACAATTATCTATGAGTTAGCTATTCTTCTTCCGGTCTCGGACTAGGAGAACAATTGACCACGAGTCGGACACTTTTTTTTTCATACTCGAATTTATATCAATTGACCACAAGTTAGACTTATGGACTCAAGTCAGGCAAGATGCGATCTCACTGACTCTGATATCATATTAAATTCGTCGTAAGATCATAAGGAATCGAGTTTGTTTCCACTTAAAAGGTTAATCTGATATGTGACAATATTCAACTTTTTTATAAATATATAATTTTTTTATTTAATCGATATGAAATCTTATATTTCAATACCGGTCATGCAACTCGCTCAATCTGACCGTGCTGCAATGGTCGATGTTGGGCCCTCAAGTCTAGGAGACCAATAAAAGCCTCACCCACGACACTAGTAGCCCCTCTCGATGAGTTGGCCCGTGCGGTCTCAGGAATGTGGGAGAAGCCCGCCCGCATGGATAAGCTTTGGAAGCTTTCCGACTGCATTTGCATACTCATCACCTGTGTGAAAATACTGGGATTGCTAGTGGAATAGATAACACTCTTTAACAATTAGGGTTTCTGATGTTCACTCTGCAGATTCCAGCCGGCCATGTGTAAACAACGATCGAGCAGGTAGTGTCTGGACCCCCAACAGTGAGGGAATGAGAGTGCATAGAAGCTGTAACAAAATCAACTAATGGAACACAGGAAATAAGAAGGAAGATACTCCGAATAACTTCGAAAGAGGAGGCATCAGCCCGGAAGCAAAGGCAGTGATAGTAGTGGCACTGTGATCGAATCCTCACATGCATCACACTCCCCGTCTCGAGTTGCGCTCTGAATTTGGCAGCTCTTCAATCCTCCAAGGCTGAGCTGCACTTGAACAAGGAAGGCTCAAGGCTTTCCTCGGTTTCTTCGATAATCGGCTCGATCCCACTTTCGGGATCCGTTGATCCATTGAGGAACCGAAGCACCGCCTCGGAATCCCTTTACAGCACGTTATGATGATGATGATGATGATGATGATGATGATGATTCCATCATTTACCTTGGACAGGGCGGACGCCATCAATGGAGGCATGGCATACCCATTACCATCGCCTGATCATTGTCTATGGCCCTTCACACATGTCTTCGCAAATCAGAGAAAAAAGACCGGCCATCATTTGAGGATGGGACACATCATCGATTCAAGCTCACGCAGCAAAAGGGACTCTCCAGAACATTTCATCACGTGTACGCTTTCATACACGTGCCCGACAATTAATGACACACATTGTTCAGGTGGGAATACTAAATTAATTTAGCTGATTATTTAATTAAGCGACAATTAAGAGAAGGATTCCTAATCTACTCCACTAATTATCATTATATTATTAGAAATGACATGAAAAGGTCCAGATGAAGAGAGAATTGTGGTGGTCCACCAACTATCTTTGTCGAATCCGTGGGAAACGTGTTGTTTTTGTTGCCCCTTTCCATTTATAATTTTCCATGGTAGATTGATTGCGTACAAATTCCAAAAGAAAATCCGAAAAACCCTAAATCTAAATATATTAAAAAAGCGCACTTTTTTTACAAGCGCCATGCAGTAGTGTTTAAAAATTCAATTAAATCTAATTATTAATCAATTTGGACTCTCATGACCGATCGATTCAAACTTGACCCATGGATCTATTTTTGCGAGAGTGAATTAGCATGTTCATGTAACTTGCTTGGCATCACCGAAGATTGGGCTGTAGTCAAAGTGGTTAACCCGTGAGTTGGAATCGCAACTTGCCTTGTTCGGTGGGCCATCGTCGTTGTCGCAAGACAGATCATTTGATTTATGGGAATCTACCAGAAAAATGGAATTTTGTTAATTAATTGTGGCGGAAAATAATATATATTATTTCCCATTTTTGCCCCTCCACCGCCTAACCTTCTAAGCCATGTGATCATCATCGCTGGAATTTACATGCCGCCCACGGCAAAGTTCTTTATCCACAGTCCACACCCACGGCGCGTGCGGTCGACCTTCCGTCGCTAGTCAGACCATTCTTTTTATGCGCGTCATTAATTCAACTACAGAAATAGAATACATTATATAATTTAATACTAATATTGATAAATTCCCAAAAACAAATTCTCACATATATAAATTCAATATTCCTCATCCATTTGGAACTTGAGATTCATTGAGTCTGAGCAATGGATCTGGAGGGACTTGATGAACTCGAAGTTGGTGATGGTTTTTCTTTTTCTCTCTCTTTCTCTTTTCACAATAAACACGAAATAAAATTTATCAATTTGGGGTCGGCCCCTTAAAATCTACATTCAAACATTAATATTTTGTGCTTTCAGACCACCAACATTACTTGAATCAAATAAAAATAAATTTTTATATAATATAAGTGACCGATTAATCTAAATATTATATTAATTTTAAA
>CXYZ01023140.1:182486-213274 GCA_900006705.1 Sonneratia caseolaris
AATTTTTATAATTTTTTTATTACAAATATTTTTTTAATGTATTTTCATAATAACATGACATTTTCCATAGTCCAAAAACCTGATCCAAGCATGACTTTTTTGTGTCATTCCCAGGCCATGACTATTTTTGCCAGGTCAAACATCAACATTAACCGATATAAAATCTAAAATACAATTTTATTCACAATATAATGAAATTCTTTTTATTATAAAGTTTTTAACTATAAAATTTAATGATGGAATTTTCCTGGGAAAAAAAGATCAAGACGGGCAGACCAATCTCATGGCAACCGACAATCTCTTTTTCCTTTATTTTATTGTCTAAATAAAGAAAAAAAAAAGAGGAAATTCTCATCGGAAGAAGAAATGGACAGTCACGGAGGCGAGTGGCGCGTGAAGGGGAGAGAAGTCCGTAAATGGATAAGTGGTGGGGGTGGCTCTGTCTGTACAGTTGCAAGGTTAGTTGAGTGTTATTCGATAAGGGAACCTTCCAGCTTCAATCCAGCCCAACCCCAAACTCCGCCACCACTTAAATTATTGCTTTTAAAAAAAAGTAAATTAATAATTTTTCCTATATATAATTAAATTTATCTTTGAATATGCTAATTTATATACTTTTTCAATGCAAATATAGAGTAATCTAATTTGGCCTTATAGTTTGAAGATGATTTTTATACCATCATGAGCTCCCCGAAAAATATGTAAGAATTTTACCGATTATTTTTTATTTGAAACTCCTTGATCGTGTTATTTGTGGCCACCGCTCGCTTCTAGGTTCGGGAAAAGTGGGATGGCTTCCCCGACCCGCGTGAGAGAACACCTTGTTGCCGACCGGGTTAGAAGGGTACATTTGTGAATGCCCTCGAACTACGAGGGTGCATTTGCAAACAGACAATGAATGAACAAATAAATAATTTACCAAAAGTTGGAGGGTGTCATGTGACATCGACGCGTGGGGCCAATTCCGCCATCGATGTCAAGAATTTTCTTCCCTTCTTTGTTTGCATGGGCTGACCTGAGGACGAGTGAATTTTACCAGAGGCTCTGATTGGCTCCGGCTCCGTGTGGTCGGAGGTCGAGGTTGCCGAATTTGTTATTAGATGCGCTCTGTTTACCGAATTCAATCCTGAGTTAATTGGCTTCAAGAGGTGAACCATGTTCCAAGAGCAAGAAAATTAGACTAAAAATGGAAAAAATTTTCCAAAAATAATCCACGTCGGTGAAACACAAAATCAATCAATCAATCGATCAAAATGGTCACAAGAAACAAGAAAGCAAAACAATTAACAACTATTTAGAACAAAAGGAAGAAGGAAACCATATTTGACTCTAAAGACCTGTTCATTCCGCAGCGTTGGCCGCTTCCGTTGCTGAGGATTCTCCATTCACTGCCGCTTCCGGGTTTGCATTCATTTTTAATTCTTGCGGGCACCCATCTTCTTCTTCTTCTTCTCCGGTGGGCGAGCCTGGTTCTTCTGCTGTCGGCCCTAAAAGGGGGGGCTCTTTTTTTTCTCTGCTTCCCTTGTCTCTGTTCGTCTCTTGGGATCCCCGAGGAGATGATAAGGTTCGGTGTGTTGGCCTTGCAACTTTGGGAGCTGGTCGTGAGCTCTCTGGTGCATTTGCTCTACGGGTTTTACATATTCAGCTCGGCCGTTGCCGGAGACGTCTCCATCGCGTTGAACGACATCCTCTTCAAGCCCAATAATGTTGGTAATAGTTCAAGCATCGAGATAAGACAAGAGGAGGTGCCCAGAGACAAAGTTTCTGACTTGCCTCCTATCGTGTTGGTCCATGGAATCTTTGGATTCGGCAAAGGGGTATGTGAATCATTCGTTTGGTTCCAATTTTTTTTCTCTCTCGGTTTATGAACATTTGACTAATGGGCGACGATTTTATTCTTTTGCAGAGGTTGGGGGGTTTATCATATTTCGGCGGGGCGGAGAAGAAGGATGAGAGGGTTCTTGTTCCTGATTTGGGGTCACTGACAAGCATATACGATCGGTAAGTTGAGCTTGCGCGGTCTCTTTACCGATCGAAACTTCAAGGTTTTTGTGGACTTTCATTTAATGAGCCTCTGAGATCGATCTTCTTTTTGGAGGTTCGCAGGGCTCGCGAATTATTCTATTATTTGAAAGGAGGGCAGGTAGATTATGGCGAGGAGCACAGCAGAGCCTGTGGGCACTCGCAGTTCGGTCGGACTTATGAGCAAGGTTGGTGAAAGTTATCTATATCGAAGCTTTTGAAAATTAGGCTTCACGATTGGTAGGTACTCTGTTGTTTGCTTGTTTAATTCAAAACTACATGTTACGGGTTCTATTTCTAATGCAGGAAATTATCCGGAATGGGATGAAGATCATCCTATACACTTTGTCGGGCATTCTGCAGGGGCGCAGGTTGTTCGAGTTCTGCAGCAAATGCTCGCTGATAAGGTTGGTCTAAGTTGCGTTTCGCTTATGAAATTAGTAAACCGCGAGATGATTGGATCATTTAATTGAATTTTGTTTCTATATGAAATGGTGTCATTTTGATTTTAGGCATTCAAGGGCTACGAGAACACATCCGAAAACTGGGTGTTGAGCATCACATCCTTGTCCGGAGCCTTCAATGGTACAACAAGAACATATTTAGATGGAATGCTGTAAGTTTTGTTTCAAGAGATCGTGCTAAATTGGATTAGCTTATGTTCATATTCAAATGGCTAAGGGGCAATCTTGAGTGGTGGTGAATTTGAGGCTTAGAGTACCCTCTTCGAAAATTTTACAATATCTCTGTTTGTTCATAGGGAAATGTTTTCTAGTTTCCCATTTCTCTTCTCGTAAGAATGAAAAGGTGATGAAAGTACAGCTGCAATTCGGAGCATGTGTTTTTTTGACAGCAGAATCAGAACTTGTCTCCATATTTCTGAAAGATTGAAGAAAGTAAGATTGGATGACAAGGCATCAGTTGTTGTATATTGCGGATTAATGAGTTGATTAAGCACATAAGTGGTTTCTTTCAGCAGTATCTGAATTTATGGATTGGACATCTGAACATTTTCCTCAGGCCAGAAGATGGAAGAACGATGAAACCCGTATCCCTTCTACAGCTCTGTCGTCTCGGAGTTATCATATATGATTGGTTTGATATCCCATGGCTCAAGTCCTACTACAACTTCGGTTTTGACCACTTCAACATGTCATGGAGGAAAATGGGCCTTTGGGGCCTTGTCGACTGTCTCCTGGGGAACACGGGTCCTTTTGCCTCAGGCGATTGGATACTCCCCGACCTCACTCTTCAAGGGTCGATGCATCTCAACAGTCAGTTGCATAGTTTTCCGGGCACCTTCTATTTCAGCTATGCCACAAAGCGGACTAGGAAGATTATGGGCATCACTCTGCCTTCTGGTCTGCTCGGGATCCACCCACTGCTTTTCATTCGGGTGCTTCAGATGAGTCAGTGGCGGCATCCCCCAAACGTTTCACCTCCTTACAAGGGATACAGGTAGCTTTTCTCCTATCCTTGTAGGGGCATGTTGAGTACGTGCCTTGGATGTTTTCGCATCAACATGAGAAGTGTTTACTTCTCGTTGGTCATTCGGTAAACAGTGAATTTCTTGAGATCTCATGCGTAGAGATTACGTCTTCACAGGGACGAAGATTGGCAGGACAATGATGGGGCACTCAACACTATATCGATGACTCATCCACGTCTTCCAATTGAGCACCCTAGTTGTTATGTTGTGAACGACTCCGATTGCCAACCATTGCAGCCAGGAATCTGGTAAGTGCGTTCCATCTGGTTTGAGCATTGTCTTTTTACGAGGTGGAATCATTTTATGAGTCACTAACATGGCAATGGAATTGGTGGAAGTGCAGGTACTACAAGGTCGTGGAAGCCGATCACATCCTCTTCATTGTGAATCGGGAGAGGGCAGGAGTTCAGTTCGATCTCATATATGACAGCATATTTCAACGGTGCAGAAAGCATGTCTTCAGGAGGACCCCACAGACGATGCCGAACCAAGCCCACCATTAGTTTATCCTCTGAATCTCCATCTGGAAGAGTATGCTTCTCAATATCAGAATGGCAACAGTTGTGTTGCATTGGATCGGGTAGATTATCTCGAACATATGTTCGGATGTAGATGTCATTTTCCCTGACTCTGTAGTCGCTCCATTCTTTTCTAGTTTTCATCTCCAGAGTTGAGGGCATATGATAGAGTATCTTTCTTTCTTTCTTTTTTAAATTTTAAGTTATTTCAGAGTTTAGATAATGTGAAAGACATTATTCTCAAGTGCTGTAGAAAGAACACTTGATTCTTTGGGTGGTGGAATAGCGCCAGATTGGATTGGCAGAAGTGCAGAGGAGATGGAGGAATTGGTGTAATCTTCAAGGTCCAGTGTTGATTCGATCACGTGCGAAACGGAATGGAATCTCTGCAAGGATCCATGTCTTTTCCCTGGGCAGTTCAAGTACGATATGATTCAATACAGTATCGAACATACTTCACAGGATTTCGAAATAAGTAATGGAAATATGGTAGGGATGGAAAATGCAGCTAACAGCATTAACAGTCTCAGAACTCTCGGCTGGAATGGATGGTGAAGGGATATATATCCATCTTACAAGCGAAAATGTCATCCACACGATCTCACATTGGTAATCCTCACATAAAACAGAAGCTGCAAAAGTAATTCACTCCTTGTTGGTTAGTCCTTCAGAGGCCAAATCAGTCCGAGCTGCCACGTTATCTCTGCTGCTCTCAAGTAAAGTGGGCAATCAGATGAGCCTGAGTTCATACTCCCCTGCCATTGTTATGTATCTCACCCATGGAAGGGCCTGATAGCCACTCTTCTCAATAATCTTCAGGTAACGAACCTACAAAATCCCAAGAAAGGATTACACTAGAAAGCCTGACTGTTGCATTCATCTTCCAAACAAGATAGCGCACACACATCAGTATCAAGATTACTAGCAGGCTAGAGCTTTAAGTCGGACTTCACTTGTTAACATATTATGACTGGTAAACATTTTAAACATTGACGAGTGTCCATGGATTCATACCGTGGCTATTGCTTCATCTGGCTACTACATACAGAGCATGAGATTTATCATTAAACTAAATGCAGACAATACCACTCTGTCTAATTTTGACAGTATCTAACAATCCAAGAAAACAATGATACAATTTCTATCTTTCTACAATAAACCAAGATCTTCATAAATACACCTATTTTATATAACAAGAAGAAGCAATATAATCTGATAAGTTACCTGAATTCCTGAAACAGTAAAATATGGTATCTCAAACTTTACACGTATTGGTGCCTTCCTCTCAGGCATTCCTTCTTCATCGGCTATACTAGGAAGATGGAATTCTGCCCTCAACATGTACTCCTACAAATTAGTTTGACACAGATTAACCTGCTTCAATTCCATGAAACGGTAAAAACTATTTGCTGATTAAGAAGAAAACTTAGTTCATATGAAACATATCTTTCAGCTTAATTTTCTAGAAACTCACTTTTGCTCTTACAAAAATCGAAACCTCACAAACAGAAATATATATTATACCTGCTTGCAACTAAAACTCAGAGAAGCAGATATTATTGAAACACAGCTGCATCATACCTTGCCACCAGGAAAAGATTTAATTTTCCAAACAAGTGCATCAGTCTCAGGAGCATATGATGCTGATCCCATCGATGTTCGCACATGTGGATTTGTAGAATCAGCTGGTACTGGCAATTCAATCTCAACATTTGTTGCAGTGCTGTTCATTATGAAAACTTCATCATTTATTTGATGCACAGACCATGTCAGCAAATTCTTGCAAGTACTAATAATCAGACTCACCTCCGCTCCTTGAATTGGCTTCTCGCCTTTACCGTTATCTCAACACGACTTCTTGAATGTCTTTCAACTTGAGCTTCCACCCAAATAAGTGGCTTCACCTAGGAGCAAAATATACAGAACATTACCAGAGAGAAATCGGTGGCAGGAAAAAAAAATCATCCTTTACGAAGCCAAAAATGAACCTGGGTGCTCAGTCTATATGTCATGAGATCAAAAGATCCATCGGGTGGTATGAAAGAGATAGTCCTATCATTCTCAAATCTGGCCAAACGAACAGACCTAATCCAAGTATATAAGCTCTATAAGGAACTTGCAACTCAATAAGAAAAGGGAAAGAAATGTGAAAAAAAGAGAGTACATTATACACCATATAGCATGAAATAAGTAAAATTGAGAAGACAAGAGAGTTCAAATAAATACTGATGAAATTTGATGTCATCCAAATCAATGGCCTTTCCTTTTGTAGCTCGACCTTGTGCCTCCAATAGGACTCTATCATTCAGGCCAAGCTTGCATTCAGGCATGCCACTGTAGAAAAAATGAAAAATCTAATCACTCAAAACCACAGCACCTTGATCATTGAGCAAACACTCTGACAAATGTGATTGACATCTTATAGCAAGCAACAGATTTCCTAATTCCTTTCAACTAGCCAAACCTAAATTTACAGAGAGATACATTTCAGATGGCTTAATAATGAAGGTGAGATCAACCTTATAAGCAAAATGCATAGAGATATTTAATTAAGCAACTATTCTGGGGCTCAGGTATCAGGAATCTTCCCAGCACATTTGGCTGGCCCTAGTATTGACATCATCATGATTAGGGGACAGAATCACCAAAGAATTCCACCGCCAGGAAACTATTCAGAAGCAATCCAAAAATATGAAAAAGCTAAGAAGTACCATCTTGGAACAACTACTGCTCAAAAATGTAAAAATTAATAGAGCAGTCTCCCAGCAAAGTACTTATCTTAATCCAAACTATTGATCCGTGTCAATGGCTGACCAACTCATAATAAGCAAGTATAACCGTATATTTCTTGGTTTTAACTAAATTAGTTCTATTGAAAAGCATACCTCAAATATGCCCTCATCTTCAAGGCCCCAACAACATCTGATCGAATAATCTGTCCATTGCTATTGACTAGAATATTCACGCTCTCCACCACGTCCAAGAAAACCTAAATTGTGAAACAAGGTCATCATTTCAAGCAACTTAAAAGAAAAGGAAAACGTAAGCTAGAACAAAAATGACAGCAAGCTTACTTCATTTTTTTTGTAGAGTATTCCTTCACTGCGCCAAGACACTGCATTTGTTACAGCCATTGGAGGCCTCTGGGATACCTCCATCCGGTAAGCATCAGTTTTGATAAACTCGCTCAAAATTTTTGCCTCAGTGAACTGAGGGTAACCGTAGTCCATCATTTCATCAAGTAACTCATACTGTCCATACACAAAGGTATGAGTAAATTTTCTCATGGTATGGTCGGCAATGCAAGGTCCATTTTCAAAATGGATGAACATAAAATGACTTGAAAAAGAAGATCCACCAAAATACAGAGCACCTCACCACTACAACAAAATTATCTCTCAAAGATTCCTCTTCTAACTCCTCAAAATAATGCTTGAAGACCTGTATCATGTACGTGAGCAAAATCAAACTCATTGAGAAAGAGAATCTGCTTCTTTTAGTTCTATATTGAGATAGCTGAAGAAAGAGCTGTAACAAAAGAAAGAAAGAAACACGATGACAGCAGCCCTTACATCAACTACTCGGTGCAGGAAAGACAGAAGGCTTGCAGCATTGCAGTTTTGCCTCGCTGCTACCATCAAGTAAACATTGCTGTGCTGTATAAACATGTAAGTCACGCCATTATCGTACACAACGGGATCTTGGGACTGCGGATCACCCTACATTAAATTAACATGTATCAGCGAACCGCAAAAAGAAAGACTTGGCTAGATAAACAACGCTCCGAGCTGAAATCACAATTTCAGATGGATAATCGCCGAGAGAATAGGCAAGAGATGCAGCACTTCCTAGCTATAGATCAAGCAGGAAGAGGACTTCTAAATTGTCGAGGCTTGATCCTGATCGGGCGAATGCCACTATCTTACTTTTGCACCAACTCGAGAACTTCAAGCGCAAGAACTGTTAGTGTGAGAGAAGGAACCTACTCTGAAGCTAAAACCTCCAGAAACTAAGCACAACATAGGTGCATTTAAGATGGATGCAGTATCAGAGAGAAGCACACCTCCTTTTCGATGAGCTTGGTGAAGAAGCGCTCGGCCTGAACGGCGGAGACATCACCGCGGTAGTCGCGCCAAACCAGAACGCGGCCCTTGATGTCGAGCAGAAACAGCGCGGACACAGCCCCCACCATCTCGGAGCACTTTCCTCTCCGGCAAACGATCTGCGACGTATCAGGTCCTGCGGGCGTCGCCGAGATCTGGGAGCTTCAGTGAAAGGACCGATCCAGCAGCGGCAAATGGCGCGCCATCTAACAGATTCACAGCTTGAGCTCCGGATCGAGGAAGAAAGGATAATCAGCTACCAGCGATTCGCGGGATCCAACGGAATGTCTGAACGGAAGGATGACCGACGGCGTCGTTTAACGACGGAAATCTTAAATTCGATTCCTAACCTCAACATTGTGATGTTATTCTATTTTGATCCCTGAAGTTTACACAGCCCAAATGGATCCTAGTTTCGTCCCGCTTTCCTTCACGCAGAGTCAGTCCCACGAAAGATTTTCCGCAAAGTTTGCAAATTCGAATTCCATTCCAGAAAATGAGAATCAAGTTTGACGGTAGGGTGGAATGAGGGATTAAGGAGCTAGCTGCATAATGCGAGGACAACACAGATAAAAGCATCCCAAATAATAATAATAATAATAATAATAATAAATCCGAGATCAAACTTTAGGGGGTAAAATCAAATTTCTTCTAAGCTTTGGGAGTTGCGAATAAATCATCTGTATGTTGTCACTTTTAAGTCTGCACACATCGACGGCGTTAGCACCAGCAACGCGAAAATTATGGTCCAGAGAATGTCGGGTTTCGAGTGTGACGGTCTCAATGTGTCTAAATGGGGCCTTAGGGTCTTGTTTTAGTGAAGGAAATAGAAATCTTGGAACGGTCCACGGTGCCTAATAAAACCTGTTGATGGGCTTCCGAGGCCCACAAGGAGAGATTGGAGAGTGGCGTGTGAAAAATATATGATTAAACCTATCTTTATTAAGAAAATGATGATGTAAAAAATTATGTAAGTGCACTGACCTAGGAAATCAAATTCATTTTAAATTTGTAGTGTTAAAATAAATGAATCATTAAATATAAGAATAAAAGTTGGGTGGATTGGGCCCGCTGGTATCTTTCAGTTTAGGGCCCGACTTTTCCCGGGCTAGTTTTTTAGGACTAAAAAAACAACATAATTTTCAATATTATCCCTAAAACCCAATTTTTTTGGACAAGGCCGGTTCGGTTTTCCGATTTTTCCCTTTCACCCCCTACTTGATTTTACTAGAAATGGAGATAGATATGTATACATATATATATATATAAGTGATTATGAGGGAATAATATCTATGGAATAAGATTATATATGGGCCACCCACCACGTTTTGAAGCTTTTTTTCCCCCTAATGAATAAAGAGATCTATTAATTTAAAAAGCGGTAGTGAAATTAAAGAGAGAGCGACGAGACATTAGAATATACCAACCGAGGAATTATGGATTTTGGACCCGACTGCTTACTTTAAGCTGCTCGTAAGAGGGTCGAGAGGGACACTAAAATCCATATTTCACGCACTCATAGCAATTTCTATTCTTGGCTTAGATTTATAGATTGTCATGTAATAGAGATGATATGTGTGTATTATCGAGAGGGCTATGGTGGTCATTGAAAGGGTAAGGAATAATTAGAGGCCGTTGATGATCCCAATTTTACTATTAGAGTTGTTAAATGGGACGAGTTGTCCTGGAATCGGCCCGTACTACCCCTAACCTGGCCCGAAACTGTTCTTATTTGGTTGATGGGCGGTTATGAGTCAGGTCAGCAATATAGGCCCGTCGAATAGTAACTGACCCAGACCATTAACCTATTGAACCGGTCTAGAACCATTACGAAACCAGATTGTACCGGCCCGAACCGTAAACTGTAGCCTTCCACTCGCTAAGGGCACAATCTCTTACAATTTGTTAAAAAATCAACTATCATAAATGGGTGAGACGAGATATCAAATCAAAGTACTGTTTATCTAATTCAATCAAATTAATGTTCACCAATCAAATTACTGTTCACTCAAATCAAATTTGAAAGTAACGGCATTTAAAAAAAATTGTTTCATTTATAAATTATTTATTTAAAATAATTTTTTACATAAAAAAGATGGACAATTCAAGGGTAAACTGACCCAGATCGTTAACTGCCTCATTTACAAATGATTTCAGATCAGTTCATATTTATCTGAACTGCGACCTGTAACCGAACCAGTCGATTAAGTAAATTGATCGAACCGTAACCGTATCTAACAATTCTGAGTCCGTTTTAAACCGAACTACATTTTTAACAATACTAGCTACTATCCTTCCTTCTTTGATAGGATTTGCGCCCAACCCACCTCTCTCCCCGCTTTCCGCCTTGACCTGCCTCTACGGATGGCAATTATGCCCTCCCCCGTGATACCAGTTTAGACCTGCGCCGTACAGGTGTGTATGGCTTGCGGCCTCCCCCAACCCAACTTGCCCTATTTCAGTTAAACTACCTAGGGGCCTCTTCGGTATTTGGTCAAGAAGATCTATTAGGATTTATAAATTTAAAAAAAGAGATATAGGAAAAGATAATAAAAACTTTAGTGGTTGGGAATTGAAATTTTCTTTAATTTCCAAACCAGGCTCTCAGGCTTATGTCACAGACCTTCCTCGGGTTCTCTTTGTTTCTCCAATCTGATTGGGCTCGGCAGAAGCCCCTTCCCTTTCCCGCGGAAGCATTAATTTGAACTTGGAGGGGAGAAAACGTTTTCCAACTCGTGCTCTCCCTCCCCCACATTTATGGAAAATCCTTTTCCCTTCCCCACTTTTCTCTACTTTGTTCTCTTTCCCTTTTTTTTTTTTTTTTAATTTATCCCATTCCAGCATTCCCCTCGAAAAGAAACAAGGCGAAGAAGAAGAAACCGAGAGAACATCTCTCCCTTTATTCCTCGTCTTCCCTGTTTTCCGCTCTATTATTAACTCGTCCAGTCTTCGTTGTTCATTGGGTTTCATGACAGTAAGGCTTCTCATCACCACCAGCACCATCACCGAGTAATGACCAGAGGCGGCGGAGAAATGGACGGCGAGCGGTGGGTCATCGCTGGGATCGCTCTCCGCCCACCGGTGAAGCCCATATTCACGAAGGCGTGCATGGAATGGGGGGAGAGCGACGGGGAGCGTCGCCCCATCACCCCGACTGGCGAGGGGTCGAGAATTCCGATTAAGGTCAGCTTCCCACCTCCCCCTCCGAGGAAGCGGAAACCTTCTCTCAAGCTCAGGTATGGTGACGTCAGGGAGCTCTTCACGCCCCCGGATGACTTGGAAAGCGTATTCATTCGCCGAGCCGAGAGGGCCATCTAGTGGTAATGTAAACATGGCAGCATTAAGTCAATAGTAAAAATCTCTAGTTTAGTTATTATCTCTGATGGTCCTGTTCTTCTAGCTAGCTTAAGTTGTCTTTCGTCTATCCTTTTTTTTTTGGGGGGGAAGATCGTGTGTACGGAGCTGCAAGCAGCCTTCAATAAATGAGTCTCGCAAGACAAAGGTCAGTCTTCCATGATTTTTCCTGGTGGAGAGGTCCTGGTTTTTCCTCCCACTTACAGCAGCCATCAATACGCCCGCCAAAATAAAAATAAGGGGTATATATAAAGATTTTTACTGAAAAAAGTCGAGTGCATCTTATTCTAATTGGAGAATGATGCAATTGCATCAAACCTCCGTCACAAAGAAGAATTTTTCGGCTATACGAGAGGCTATAAAGTATAAACCTAGGAGGTGATAGGATGGAGAGGGATGTGCAAGCGTACTGGATCCCGTTTTCATTCCGGGAGAAGTTCCAGCCTTAATGGTATTCATGCTTGAGGCAGTTTGCGTCGCTGGTGAGAGAGAGAGAGAGAGAGAGTAAATGCATTGTGCCGTTCCATGTGTGAGCTACTGCAGACAGAAAGACACACAACACACAGAGAATTCTATGCCGGGTTTGGAGGGCACACGTCAATGGCGCTGGCCTTGTTTTCTGAGCTCTCTTTGAATAACTGAGCTCTGCTGATCCAATGTCAAGATCTTGCTTGCAGCAACCATCTGCTCTCTCTCGTTCCATAAAATATTAATGTTAGATGCGTTTGATCTACGAAACTCGCATGTCATCAGCAAGTTATAGTTCTATAGTTCTTTCCTGCTGAGGGAAAAGGCGCTCTGATGCTGCACGGATATCATAAGCTTTGCATTTACTGAGGCTCTGGTATGATGACCGTGACACATCCCAGACAAAGGCTTACTAATCCCTTGAATATATCTTCCTTTTTTTTTCGTGGAGCTTCGAATTTCAAATTTTATTTATGGAGAAATTTATAATTAAAATAAAGTATTAGTCTAATTCAAACCAACGGGTGAATGCATGTATGATTTTATGTACATCTGGCAAGATCGTGACGTAAATTATACTGCATGTTATATATAAATATATGCATGTATGTATCTGTGCTTGTGTCCTACAGTTGCATGGGTGATAAAAATGACCAAGATTTAATTTTCGTTAAGATACTTATCTCGTAATAATATCCGCTTATTTTCCGATTACATACGAGACAAATGACCCCATAAAAGAATAATTAAAGAAATAAAAAGTATAGTAAACCTCATATTTATAATTTTTTAATTATTAAATAAAGAATGATATTATTATACTAATTTTCATTACCCTTTTAGTCTCAAACAGCCCAAACCGACTGAAATTGTTCATTTATTTCTTCCAAATCTCGAAAAAGGATACAGTGAACTCGATGGCATATGAGTCTTACATGAACACTATCTTTCCCAAGGGCTGTTCCAAAATGCTCAAATGGAGTCTGAGGCTTATGACCCCTGAACGTATATATATGGCTTGCATGAAGATGAAAACGGAGGAAGGAAAACGTTGCAGTAACTAGAATGGAGCCACGCAAGACACTCTCAGAGCTTGGCGATTAAGCCGTTCTGGGTCGCCTTAGTCTGGATCCCGTTCTCCTTGTCATGGCTGGATGCGCTCGCACTTGGAGGGACATCGACTGCTGGTGAACAGTTGAAGAACCCTTCTGGCTGCAAGAAAGTTGATGGAATACCGATTACGGACGATTCTCAGGTCAGAACCACGAATACAGTAAAAAGGGTTTTGTGTTAATCCTGCTAGCAAACCGTCGATTCACGTTCATGTAACTGCAGGAACAGTGTACGACGATGATGTTTGGTTTGGTATTTTACCATGAGCATGAAGCCGATGTGCTCCACAGGCATGACAGGATAATCTTCGAGCCGGGGAATGTGTGTCAACCCAAATATGTACCTATTGGATTCAGAAAAGTGGGGAAAAAAATCATTCATATATCAGTAGCATAGCCAAAGCTATTTGGACCGATCCCGAACTTCATTGTTGCCGTTGGTCCCATTCGCCAACACTATAATCTGCTTCATTTGAGCAATAAGTCGCTGTGTTCATCCCCTGGTGGAACATTAATCTGTACTCTATTCACATGGAAGAGGAAAACTAACCAGAGGACCACGTCGGCTTCTTCGAGCGATCTGTTCTGCTTGACCCAAGTGGCCAAGCCCTCCCCGATGCGTGGGTTCTGGTTGGGGAACTCTCCTCCTGGGTACATCTCATCGTGTGCGTAGCGTGTTATCCAGAGGTTGTGCTTCAAGAAAGCAGCTCTTCTCAAGAAGAAAGCCTCCTCACGGGCTAGTGGCAGGCAATTCGATCCGGGCACCAGCTTGTAGCCCGTTAAATGCCCCGTCCTGTTCACAGTTCTTGTATTCCTTATCTGGATTAGAAGAAGAAGAAGAAAAAAAAAAAGAAGGCTTAATACGGTCACTTATGCTTGTGCCACAGAGAAAGAAAAAGGTGAAATGAGCCTCACGATCCAATGTCGAGCAGAATAGGGGTTGCAGTCGCGCATAGCTTCCTGCTCAGACCTGATGAGTTCTTCTTCTGCATAGAATGCATTGTTGTGAATGTTCTCTTTTCCTGGTTCCTCGACCTTGACGTTCACTTCCACAACCTGCATATTAAGCAACAACCATGCCGATTAACTATCATCAAGGGATGCAATCCTCATCTTACTGTGGAGAAACTGCATTCTCAACTAGAGAAACAAGCATCGACAGAGCTTCACCTGGTTAAGGGCTTCACCAGGTTTACAATCAACAGCCATGTCCATTCGGGCAACAAAGAAGTGCTGGTGGACCGGAGCATAGAGCCCAGGAGCAATGGTGGTACCATATTTCCGAGTCTCTCCAGGTTGCAGTGCCCCGAGACTCAGAATACCCGTGAGCTTAACCTCCGCTTCGATTTTTCCATCCTATGAAAAGAGCTTTCAGTCAGTACCACTACTGATATAATCATAATATGAGCTTTATACTACAAAAGATACAGTACAATAGAACTTGCCTGATAGAAGTGCCAGAAAAACCCGTACTCATAGTTGGCCACAGTACAGATGAACGACAATGATAGCCTCCTAGACCGTCTAACTTCCGCCAAACCAGTCCTCCAGTCTTGATGCTTCCACAGAATCCCGTGATCCTCTTCATGCAAGCAGACACAATTCTCGAGCGTATCAACACCTCCAGCAAAGTTAGTGAAATGGGCATCAAAGTACTTGATGTAGCCTAAACAATCACAGCCCTGCAGCAGAAAAAGATTAAAAATGACTCTAGCAGAAGAGCTAGGTGCAATCTGCTGCAACTCTCAGTAAGTTTCCGGGAATGGAATGTAGCAATGGACATATCCCTACCCTTTTAAGAGAATGTGCATTCTTGCCCAGACCATCTTCTCCGGCATCAAAGGCATTCTTCCTATAATGTGGCTCGTTGGGATCTCCATAAGGCACAACCATCTCCACGAAACTTAATCGGTGCGCCACAGATCTCCGACCTCTACTACCATCAAGATATGACACGGAATAGATAACCAACCCCTCCCTGGGCGTGAATCCAATCCGGAAACTCCACTGCATAACAAGGAAAGATCATAAGATACCCCCTTTTTCTGAGATATAACTATAAGGTTACTAATTTTCCATACAGCTTAAGCTTTGTAAGAGGTGCACCAACAATGTTGAACCTCGTCTATTGCACATGGTTTAACATCACATCTACCAGTTCACAAATTAGACTAACCTTTTGCCATTCGACAAAATAGCCATCAACACGGAAGCTAGGGCCCTCGGGTTGAATGATGTGCAGGGGCTTCACATCGCTCCGATCAGCACCACCTCTAGTCTCACCACGAGTATAGTTTCTCAGTGGATCAACAGGTGGAAGAGGAACAAGCTTACGGTCCTCAAACTCAAGAACCTTCATATTTTGCATATCAACAAGGATAAAGAGCCCCTCTACTGGACGAGCATAACCATTTTCCATCGGGCAATCGCTCTCCATTCGGCAGAAAACCAATGGTTTAGAGAGCCTTCGACTCGGAGCATCGGCTTCACTGTAATAACCAGCATTCCTGTACGAGAAAATGTTTCAAATTATTCGTGAAAGAGGCAAAAGGTGAAGAGAAATCTCCAATCCACAGGTCAAAAGCAAAAAGGGAAAATCAAATGCTCGACTTACCAAGGATCAACCATGACAAGGTCCATGTCATCAATGCCCCTCCTCCTCATCGCCTCCCGGAATGGAGGGAAGTTCTTCACAGTAGCTTCACATTCCGCGTACTCCACTGCATCCTGATATTGCGGGTTTTTCGATTGTGGCATGAGACAGACAAGTATGAGAATGCTGGCATGTAAAAACGTCAGCTAGCTTAATTTTAGCAATCTCAATGGATTTGGACTAAGATCTTTTACCATAGGAGGCTGAACATCCGAAACAACTTTCGATGAGATAACTTTCCCACGGTGATGGCCGCCACGGGTAACGGCATGAACCTCCAATAGCTCAACGATCCATATGCTTGTCTCGTTCATCTTCTTGTTGTACACTATGAGCCTGGCTTGCCTCGGAGGAAGCTTGTTTGGGATGATGGGGCCACTCTTCGCTTTTGGGATCAGCGAGGGCTGAAATGGAGGGAAGAAGTACGCATCTGCTAGTGCGACGACATGCTTGCCTGGTTCCACCAGGACTACTTCGATAAACCTCATGCTGTCTCGGACCTAAAAAACCGAACATAAAACAGAAATGAATTCTGCTAATGCCCTACACAGCTAGACTTTCTTGTTAGAAAATGCAGGCTGTTTTGACAAACTGACCTCTGGGGTGGCACCGGCAGCTCGGACAGTGGCAACTGCCACGGAGATCTCGGCTGCAGAGAGAGGATCCAGAGGATGGCGCATCTGAGGCCTCATGGCAGTTGGGATTCCTACAAAAACCAAGCAACAAAAGTAAGATTAAAATCAGGATGGGTACAACAATCTGTGTAGGAATCACTTATCTGTCTGAGATGTTTATTTCTAGTGATTGCAATAGTAGGACCAACGAGATTTGCCACCATGTGAGATTGGGACCGCATAGGAAGACAAAAAGAGGTACCGCGTAGACGCAGCAATTCAACCTTACGAAGGGAATTAGTTCGAAGCACCCACTACGATCATATATGGACAAAAGTTCATGCTTTTTCGCTCACTAGGCAAAATCTGATGGGTGACGCGCACGAAAAGCTAGCAGGCAAGCACCTTTAGGGGCGGGAGTTGAGGGAGGAGAATTCTGGAGAGCCCCGACGGGCCGGAGCAGGGGCTGTGTCCGTGTTGGCTCCTCGGGTTGTTCGTTCCAGTCGGAGACGGCGAGGTTGGGGGATTCCGAGCAGCAAGGCGCAGCCTTTTCTGGAGTTGAGGCCATTGCGGAGGGCTGACGAGCGAGCCCACTATGTCAACCGCGGAAGCTGTCACTACAGAAGTAAAGCTCTGCTGGCACATAGAGCTGAGAGATCAATGTTGTCGAAGAAACAGGGGAGGACCCTCTGGCTATTTATCCGCATCAGAGTAAATGTACCAGAAAATGCGCGGCCCCAGTGAGTTAAAGGCAGCGGATTCGGGAAGTTGGTGGGCGGAGAGGGGGTAGGTACCGGAGGGATTGAGTAAAAGATTAAAGGATGGACTTGGAGGGACGGGGGGGGGCCATAAGCAGAGTCGGGAACAGTACAGAGCTTATCTAACTCCGAGGTGGAAGACAACACGAAAACAGAGCATTCTCGAACCGAGTAGGTAGGAGGGAGAGCAGTGATAGGCGATCACGGTTGGTCAAGAGAAGCGGTTCTCCGATAATCGATCGGTGTTAAGATTTTCTTTAACGATCAAAGGGTTAAGTCCTACGCGTTGCTCATTAATGGTCGATCGGAAAAGCCAGTCGTTTCCACACTTGTTTCTACTCCTCCCTCTCGTCTGCCTCTGTAGGCTCGCCTCGGCTCAGGAGGTCGATGACGTCATTAGACCAGGGTTTGACTGGGCTTCAAATTATAGAAATTTTGATAAATGTAAATTTGTGTAATATTATGATTATTAATTATATTTCTACCTCCTTTTAAATATTAAAATTTGAAGTATACTGTAATTAGAATTTACCATATACACGCATGTCATTACAGAGTGATCAGTGGCAGTACTTATCAAGGGGACACGTCACCCATGAGTACTGTATTGAATTTGGGGGAGTTCGTACTGTTCCTCACGCGCCCCAAACGGCTCACGCGCAGGGATACCTCCCGATCGCACGCACGATCACCAGCCGGCAGCGCCGTCTCGAATTCACTGAGGGAATGGATCAGCGTACGTGCAGCTTTATCCACCTCACGTCTATTAAGTGACGCCCCCATCGATTTTCCATCCACAGTGGATGATTGGGAGGAGAACCACGGATCCCTCCCACCAGAAAAAAGAAAACATCTTTATTCTCTCACGATGTGCCCCCACGTGTTTCTCGTGTGAAACTACTTTAACATATATATATATATATATATATATGTATATAGACATACACACGTACAACTACCCTGTCAAGCCTATTGAATATTGTAGTTGAAATAAGTTATTTTTACTTGTCTAAAATGAATCTAAAATTATTTGATTTAATTATTATTTGACCTATATTCTTAAAGGATTTGTCCGGTTATGAATCAAAATTCGTACATAGATGAATTAGTTTGGAACCGTCTATAAGAGAGTCTGTTCACAGTTCTAGTCTGTCTTATCTATGAACTGTCGGTCTTTTTTTTAAAAGATGTTTTAAATTAATATAATTTTATAAATTTTAAATTAATATGATAAAATTCAATTATGAATTTACAGAATTTTTACGGTCCATGCTAATTTTGAATGGTTATGGACTAGTTTGTAAATAGTTCTAAATCGATTTAGCAGGATAATAGTTTAATTACGTATATTTCTGCCCAGATCTATAATTACCTTTCAACCCATGCGAGTAATTACAGGTCTGGTTGGGGGTAGTCCACCCTGGTTTCAGGTTTTTATGGCCTAGTTGTGAGCTAGCCAATCTGTTTAACATCTTTATATTGAATATGGATTAAAATGGTTTTGCAGTATCATTTTCAACCTGCGATAAAGTTGTCTTAGACTCGAATTCTCATTAGTGAGCCTCCTCGAGCCATTTAATATCGCATTTTCCCTGTAATCGGAGGGTATCATCGGTTTCGGATCCAACAACAGAATTTTTATCCATTTTTTTTCTGGGCCACCCAGATCTTCGTATCAATGAGAGTTTAATCTTAATCACTGCACTTGCCATCGAGGAGAAGGATAATAGTGTTAAAATGAATAGCAAATGTCCTCTCCCTCATTGGTTGCAAGTCATAAAGGGCTCAACCACCTGTTTCAATGTGGATCTCAGATTGTTACCTACCCACATAAAATATACATACATACAGCTTCAATATATATATATATATATATATGCATGCATGGGGTTGGGTACGACCTGTGGAATAGAATCGTTTCGTAAAATATGCTGACCGTACCAGTGTCGGTCCATGCTAGAAGAAGCTCGATCCCGAACTCTTGCCGAGTTCCAAACTCACTAGTCGTGAGTTGGCCCAGTTCGAGAAATGGGCTACTTGGACAGCTTAAGCCCAAAAAGAGAACATCTTCCTTGAACCACAGTAACATTGCTTGGAATTCTTGAGTCCAATCAAACTCATCGGGGTTCATCTACTAAGTGCTGAAATTCTTCGAGCGATAGATTTTCTCGATTTCTACAACTGAAAAAAAAAATTTTGAGATCGCTCTGGAGGAGAAACGGGTGTTAATTTCTCGGTGATTTGAGATATTGGTAGTGGTACATCGGCACTCATTCTCACCTGAGATCATGAAGCAACGAGTCTAATTATCCTCGATGGAATCCCCATTTCCCACTCCTAAATCCTCTCTTGTGACCATGAAACCCCCCTCCTGTAAGCAAAAATCCTCCAGGGATTTATGGGATTCGAAATTGGAATGATTACTTTGTGAATAGAGATCCAAAAAGAAACCTCGTACCAAGATCCTCTGGGCTGGTCGCGTGTGTTTCAATCAAGGAACCATCGCACAGGGAAGAACAGTTTTTGAATGCAATGTTGGTATTGGAGCAGAGAGCAGCGGCAAAGAGAGCGAAGCAGCATCACTGGGTTGCTACCACAATCCGATGTGAACAAACAAACTTCGAGACCAGAGAACTGATACGATCCCTCAGTTTTGTACAAGGCTTCACCTCAATAAAGGAAGGCCATCAAGATCAGTGTGCCCAGAAAGAACACGAACACGATTTGCTTTCCTCGGCTGTACATACGCGCGCCGCCGACATTCTCCACAGCGTCGTCATCACAACGTTGTGCGTCATCCACCGCCATGGCCATACCAATCCGGTTCGTGCTCAAAGGCCACGTTCAACTTCTTCCTACTATTTTAGAAGGAACTGAGATGCGTAAATGAAGCAGCTTTATTCATGGTTTTGGAAACAGAAGCCGCAAATAATGTAAGCACAATGAGATCGATTAAAATGTCAAATCCATTCAGCTCAAACCCACAATGAGAAATCACAGAGAGAGGAGAGAAACGCAGGATTGAATCCATCGGAATAGGTTTTAAAGTGGCCATATTTCAAGCAGAAACGGGAAGTTCCAAGGATCCATATGGCTAGCAGACAGAGTTCACAGGCCCTATTATAAAAATGCTAAAGCACTAAGAAAAATCACCTAAGCGGTGAGCACAACGGCGCCGCCCGCCTCCTTGATCTTCTTCTCGGCGGCCTTCGACACGAGCTTGGCCTTGACCACGATAGGCTGCTGATCCGGCAGGACGCCCTTCCCAAGGACCTTGAAGTACCCAAACTGAGTGACGTCGATTATCGGCGCGCTTCCCTTGGACTTCGCCGCCTTCTCCTTCACCTCATCAGGGATCAGCGACCAGAGCTTCTCGATGTTCACGACGGGGCAGTAGAACTTGTTGCGGAGCTTGTGGAAGTACCGCATCCCGACCTTGCCAAAGTACCCGGGGTGGTACTTGTCGAAGAGGATCCGGTGGTGGTGCATGCCACCGGCGTTACCCCGCCCACCGGGGTGCTTCCTGTGCTTGCCGATGCGGCCATGGCCGGCACTCACATGACCCCGCTTCTTACGGTTCTTCTTGAACCTGGTCGTCATTTTGGTGGATCCGGCTTGGGAATGAGGGCGCGCCGGGCTCTTGAGGCGGCGGCAGATATGGAAAATGTCTAGGGTTTGCTGGATCTTTTATGGTGGTAGCGAGGGGGTGGATCCTTCGCCTTAATTTACGATTTTGCCCTCGTGGGTTCTGTCTGGATAATCACGTCGGCAGGTACAAGCCCTTTTCCATCAAAATTGGGTTCAAGGGAAGGATTCCCAACTGACTGATAAGACTGTTGAGCCACCAGAGTTCAAATCTCTCTGAGGGCCGGACATGAATCCCCCGGTCGGACTGTGGCGATCAAGGATCAGTCAAGGTGCACATAATTCAGTCCAAAGATCACTTAACCACGCAGCACCAAAAAAAGTATGGACTGAACAACCCCCTTTGGCTATATATCACCGGGCTTGTGTGCAGTCGGAAGACAGTGCAGACCGGGCTCCTCGACCTAACCGAGATGGATAGCATTCTTTCATTCATCTTACGCTTGGAAAGTTACTGCAAGTGATCCTTCCGTGCCATCACGTATTTTAAGTGCCCCTCCGGTCGATTGTCAGCATCGCATCTCATCTCAAGGCAGCAACATCAACTGCTGTCTCCGTCTCCCAGCACTCATCATATTCCCAACTCGGCCCCATCAGCTGAAACCACAATAAGCACAGGCCAGATTAGCGCAGTACGATTGACAGAGCAATTAGCCAGAGCCAGAACGGCTTGCTGGCATTCTATACAAGGTTAGTTATCCGCAAAACAGACCAGAGTACGCAGCCGGATTCAGTGATAAGTTTGTTTTCAAAGTCCTTCGCAGTCAGCCATATAGTGTGTGTTAATCTCCAAATGAAGCCAGTGGCCAATGTTGCATACGGATGAATGGCAGCAGGTCACAGAACCAAGTCTACATGATGGAAATCACATTCACTTCATTACAAAAGAAAATTAAGATTATATTACAAGGGAACCACTTTTACAAGTAGAAACAATTGAAATAATACATACATACACATATATGTAATGGGCTGCTGAAATAAAACAGCTGGTTATGCACTACATTACCAATGCTTGTACGAAGAGATGTTATTGACTTCATCTTTGGAGGAGGAGCGCTGGTCCAACCAAGCCCAACCGCAAAGCTGCCCAGAAGGCTCGACTCTTGCCCAGTCCAACTGAAGGTTGCCACACTAGAAAATCCCTGAGAAAGTCTCGAGATGATGGGAGTTGGTTCGTTGTTCTGTAGCTTTGGTTCTTACCCTTATCCTTGTACTTTTCACTCCAAGATGCTGCATAACTGCATTTCACAACAGACGATCCTTTTCACCGTGTAAGGCAACAGTTCAAAGAAAATGATTAAGAAGCTAAATGGAATTGGGATTACACATTTATCCAGCATTTATAGGTAAGGTAACACAAGAATTGCAGTATAAGAAGAAAATAGCGGTGATCTCAATGCAAATTTAACTGCTTGTCTTGATCAGTTCATGAAGCTAGAACGAATGTAAATATCCAGTTGCACCATACAAGAATGGATAAAATGATAGAATTACATCTTCAGAGCGGTCAGGCTTTTTCACATGACTCGACAAAAGAGAAGGCCACAGATATCATGAGCCTCTGCGACATGGAATGGTGCTGGCATGCCCAAAAATTTTCAAGCAGTAAGGATCACGGCAAAAGTTACATAGTACTTGGATTACAAGTAACCCAAGCTGTCTCACGTTCAGTCATAGGTAGCATACGTCAAAGGCAAGCAAATCACCACCCTTCTTCTCAAATATAAAGTAATGTGTTTTTTTTTCCTGACATTGACCATCGACTGATAATTAATAAAATTTGCATAGGTATAACTTCATAGTTAATGAAATACAATGGAGAAAGACCCATCACCGATAAGTATTTCTGGCATAAAAGGAAGTGAAAGAAGGAGAGAAGACAGAACCAGCGGAAGCAAATTCAACCTGTCATAGCTGGATCCAATCAACGGTATTGTAACCATCTCCTCCTCAGATATCTTCAACTTTGGGGCTTGCAGGATATACCTAAGCTCTGCTGCTTGACGTCGGATACAACCACTTGGATGCTTCTTTTCAAGCTGTTGGTGAAGATCGATGCAATCTTTATGGCGATTATTGGCCTCATATGCCATAGCAAGCCATATTTGTATCTGAACCAGGAAAAAAAAAAGTCAGGCCGATCGCTCTGCTCTCGAAGTGGACCGGGTCCGGCACTCAGCGAACGTCAATCTAACCGGAGTTTGAGCCGGTCAACGGTTCCTCGGACGCCGTAATCACATGTCAAACGCGCCGCCGGTGCAATCGGTTTTGGCCAACTTTTGTCTGTTAATTCTGCACTCTCTCCCTCGCACCACACCCCCCCTGCTCTTTGGCTTCTTTCAGTGCTCCCCCTTTTAGGCCCCTTCCTCTTCCTCAAGATCCCTAAGGTCTGCCATTTTCTCGGCATATGTAACCCGGTAGACGCCGAAGTCATGAAGGCATCTCAAATGGGGCTTTGCTCAATTTGGCTATCTGGGCTAATGCTGATAGCATTATCCCTCTACGCCACTCAGAAGCTACCTTCCGTCAAGCAGCCGCTGCTTAGCCACCGTTGGCCCGGCCACCGCCCACCTGGACCGAGAATCACTATATTTACGGCGCCGGGCCCCTTCTCGGGTTCTGCTGGGGACAGGCAGAGAGTGGCCATTCGTTCGTGGCTTGGCTTGTCGCCCGACGTCACGGTCGTTCTGTTCAGTCAGGACGCTTCCGCTGTTCCCTTAATTGGCAGATTTGGTTCACGGTTGATCGTTGATCCCAACATTGACTATACGTGAGTAATTTCAGATGCTGATTGATGATTTTGATGTGCAGTTTGCCCCTTTACCTGAGTTGACATATTGTTGATCGATTCAAGTATCGGCGGTTCTACGGTACGGTGAATCCATTCATGGACTGAAACATCATCGAAGCTGTTGGTGTATATATTCACATCCATGTATATATATATGCTGAAATGAAGCTCTGTGTATGAAGTTCCAAAATCGGGCCTTTATAGTCCAGCAGAACATGATTCTTTTGCCGCTAAATTTTCACACATTCTTAAGTTTGCCCCCGGACTTGAAAAGCTCAAAGTTTGCTGCATTACCTTCTCAAACGATTGATTCTTAACTCAATGCAGGATTTGTGGTTTAGAAGTTTATACATGCTTTTGATTAGTTACTGCTGAAAACCTACGTGTTTTTTGCATTATTAGCGTCGATAGGCTAATCAGGGCCCAGTTCAATTGAAACTTGTTGAATTTTATCTGGTGAAAATGATATCCTTTGTTTAGGATAATTGTCTCATATATGTATCTAATGTGCAGTACATATACCCCACTAGACAATGCATAGCTATTATCGGGCTCTACTATATGGTAACATTTTTTGGTTTTTCATGTGGGAGCTCCTCCATTTTGAATTTATGTCTTTTCTGTAAGCATATGGGAATGAATTTATTATCTTATTCTTAATAGAAAAGTATCATGATGAAGATAGGATTTTAACATTAATTGATTGAATTATATACCCCTGAAATGACCTATGATTTTGTATAGGTTCCTCCATACTCCATTTTTCCATTCCATGATGGCAAGGTCCCAGCTATTCAAATCAGATATTTCGGTCTTCATGAACCCTGAAACCATTCTCTTTCCTGACTTCATTTCCTCTCTCAGTTTCCTTCATGAGCTTCACCATGATTGGTTGCTTGTTGCTTCCCCACGAAAATTTTCATACTTGCCATTCCACTTGAATGATGATGGTACCCACTGGCAACATGAGAATGGCAAGCGGGTCAAGACAAAGGAGGTATGAAAGAGCGTAATAGTCCCAATTGGATGTTGATGGTTCTTCCTGAGATGGTAACATCACTGAAACTATGCTGTTATTTCATCAGTTGCAGGAGATACTGAGTGGAAATCTGCAATGGAGTCCCTTTGATGGGAAACTTATTTTGGCGTGGAACAGCAAGGGACCGCCCTTGCACACGGGAATCCTCCCTCCTTTTCTATTTGGGAAGGGCATACATAATAGTTGGGTTATTAGTGAGGCTCTGTCATCTCAACTTAGATTTGTGTTTGATGCCAGTTGGACCATCTCCAGTTTCTGCCTTGATCATCCAGCAAATCGGTCTAATGAGTTGATCAATACAGAAGGAAGTTGGGAATATGTTGGAAATTCCCATCTTGGGGCGCTCTATGGATCATCATTTTTCCGAGAAGCTAGCTTCTCTAGACTTGTGAGACTTCTTAAGTGCTATGGCCAATATCTTTTTATTCATCCGACTGGTTATGCTGTTAATCCATTTGGGCATGGAAATGGGGTTGGGTTAATGAAAAGGAGGATTCTTTATTCATGGCGGAAGAAAAAAGTTTCAGCTTGTGCTAAAAGAATCAAATCGTCGAAAGACATATCAAATTGGTCCCTGAAGAACCAATTGATGGCCTCAGCAAAATTAGATTTTCCATTCTCATTGGAGTCTTTACTCTCAAGGATTGCAGATGAGAACAAGACAATTGTGCTCGCTGTTGCTGGGTACAGTTACAAGGATATGATGATGAGTTGGGTCTGCAGAATGCGCCTCCTCAAAATTACGAACTTTGTCATCTGCACTCTTGATCACGATATCTTTGAATTCTCTATTTTGCAGGTACCTTTTCTTGCAATTGTTTCTCAAGCATGCCAGTTTCATTTCTGTTTATGTGATTCTATAGTGTGATGAAATTTTGTCCATGTTCTTTGTTTGGTCAGAATGATCCTTTTGAGCATAAGTATTGCACCTAGGACGTTTGGCAATAGACAAATTTCCCCTCCTTTTTCTGTTTGTCTGGTCATAAAATAACAAAATGTTGATTTAACTTAGACTTAGTGTTGCTTTGATTTCTCTGGTTAATTATTTATGTTTCTCTTCTTTAATCCTGTTACAGTAACTACTACTCTTGTTGCTTCTAGGGTCTTCCTGTTTTCCAGGATTCATCAAAGCCGAGCGAAATTAGCTTTGATAACTGCCACTTTGGCAGTAAATGCTTCCAGAGGGTGACTAAAGTGAAATCAAGGATCGTCCTGAAGATACTAAAGCTCGGATATAATGTGCTTCTGAGTGACGTCGATGTCTACTGGTTCAAAAACCCAATCCCACTGCTCTCATCATTCGGCCCTTCTGTTCTCGCAGCACAGTCAGATGAATACAATAAAACAGGTACCACCATCAGTTCCTTTGATAGCTTATTAGTGAGATAATATATTTCAGGTGGACTTGTGTTTCCACTTCAATCATAGAGAGGGCTTCTTCAAAAACTATGAAACCTAACCGATTGGCAAGGGTGGATCTTGTAAAATCAGGCCTGACCTCAGCTTGCCTGGCACATGGTCAGATTCTCAGCATGTATCCTAAACAATTGCTAAATATTGTCTCCTATAGGGCCCATAAATATGCCCAGGCGCTTGAACTCGGGCTTCTATTTTGTCTTTTCCGATGGTCCTACAGTCGCTGCTATGGAGAAGGTCGTGAGGCATGCCGCTACTTCAGGACTCTCCGAGCAGCCGAGTTTTTACGACATGTTATGTGGAGAAGGTGGCCTGAACCGCGTGGGAGATAACATGTGCATAGAGCCTGAGTCAAATCTGACCGTCCATTTTCTGGACCGGGATCTATTTCCTAATGGTGCCTATGAAGGTCTATGGGAGAAAAGAAATGTCAGTGAAGCTTGCTTGGAGAAGGGTTGCCTTGTTATTCACAACAACTGGATAAGTGGAAGAAGGAAGAAACTCGAACGTCAGGTGTTATCAGGGCTCTGGGACTACGATATAAGCACAAGAATGTGCAAGCATAACTCTGAACATGGCAGCCATTTTTTAGGATCTTGACTGGTGTTTCCCCTATCTTTTAGCCACGGCTAAGATCAGATTTCCCAAGGAATAGTTGAAAGCTGGAGGTCTTTCGTTGTTTACTTTTGGGCTAGTCATCCTCAGATTCATTGCCCATCATCTGTGGGAAATGAAGAAATGCCACCAATTGGATGCTCTCCTAGCTATATTCACACACCTGACCATGTAAAATGCATAGTCTTGTGGTCTTTATCTCCAATGCAATAATTCATCCGTTCTGAGAGCAGCAATGCTGAAGGGATGCGATCTTCAACTTGGGCTGGTTGAAGTCAGCAACGGAGACATAATCAATTTCAGGAGAACAGGCAATTGCTTATGGGCCGTAAGTACCACATAATACCATCCAGTCTAGAGAAAAAGCAGAAGCAGAGGCATCAATCGGGAAGGAAATGTCAAGAGCATGTGAGAGGACAAACAGGTGGGGCAGAAGTGCGTGAATGATAAGACCGCAGACTTTCCTGGGGGATCTGTGCGTTCCAGAATTTCTGTCTCCTGTGAGAGACGGCCCAAGTACTCGTCCAGGAGGATGGTGATGTGATGAGGAGGAAGCATCCATACCACGCATTCAGAAGGAGAGAATGGATCTGTCACTGTTGTGGGAACTGAGCTACTGCAAGAACTCTCTCCTTGACATATTTTGGTCCTGAAATATCTCCTGAACATGCATGCGGATTGACTACTGAGGTAATGAAAAAGATCATATTGTCCAGTATCCATCACCAAGCAATGAAGAACCTACTTGGACTTCACAACGGTGGCACTATTCGCAATGTCACGCTCTGTCTGAGAATTGATGATTTTTTAAATCTATCCTTCTAAAATAAAGTATCTTTTCTTGAAAATCTAGGACTTTCCACCTGGACAGATCATAGGGACGGGATGTGTGAGTAAGCCCTGGGCTGATGGCGTGAGACTGGTCTCGTTACAGAGAAGGGCGATAGAGAAATCTGATGGGATGTTTGCCAAATACTGGATCAGTTCCGTTAGTTCAAGAACTTCCGTTCAGGTTCACTGATTCATTGTCAACTGCTGTCAATTCGATAACTCCCCACCTTGTAATTGGAATCAAATGTTTGGTGGGTAACATTAAAATGATATGTGTGATGGAATCGAGCTGAGCACTGAACTGCGACTCCTCCAATCGAGCCGATTCCACGGCTGCTGATGCAATTTTTTATAATCGAGCTGATTCCGTCCCATTCAGTGTCTTTATTATCCATTCCGATCCCCCATTTGCTGCCGTAAGTGTTTCGCTCCGGTTAGGCACACTTATACAGTCCTGAGTCCTGTGCAATCCACCGACTCGAGATGTATGAACCACACCCGATATCTCAGTTCCGTCTCTGTGCAGTACCAGAAGCCTGCCATGATCAAGACGATGCTCCCAGCCGGGGTAATCAGAAAAGGGCCAGAAAGTCCAAGATTCTTCTCTCTATTCCACGCAAGTGACTTCCATCTCCCTTCCCGACGACTTCGCATTGTACTACATTTCAAACCCAGGAAGGAAACAAAAATTGCAGACTTGCTGTTGAGGACCACCGCTGAAATCCTCTAGTCTACGATTGCCCGTGTTCTAACTCGATATCGATTGAGTTTCTACCACAGAATCCTGTGAGTGTACGCACACACGCGTGTCATATAACAACGTTCAGTAAGTGAATAGCTCGATCAACGGCTATCGAACATATCTCTTTTGGACAGGCGAGCGAAGCACGGATTCACCATCCCGAGCATGGAAGGCCGCTGGAGCCGGAGATCCCTTCATAATACTCTCTGATATAACTTCCCGTAAGCATCCTGATGCATCTGCCCCCATGGTATGTATCGGCTACCTCAACTTTTCAGCGAATATTATCATTCCAATATCCACATCCGCGTGGTGGGGGGCGAAAGAATTCCGGAAGACTCGGGTCCGTTCATCGGTACCGTCTGCTCGCCGCCATTTCATCGATATTCACAGTTCCTAGTCACAAAAGGTGGAGCTGAGAGACAATCATGGTCCATAGACAAGGCTTAATGGCCTCTCTTTTCCCTTTTCTTCCCCCAAACGATCGGAATGCTGCACTATTTTTCAAAACCCTAGGAAAGCAACATAAGTTGTAGACTCGGGCCCAGGACCACAATCAAATTTGCACTAGTCCCCGTTCAATCTTTGAACTCGCACGATCGGCCGTGCAGGAGCTGGCCCCCTCTCCCGTAGCTCGGAATCTCAATTGTTCAAGTATATTCCGTTCAAGCACTCGTAAATAAAAATGAACGGTGCCGATTAAATCTCATATAAATAATATCCGTCGCCTAATAACCGATTAATTAATCGGATTGTGTACTATACAGCATAGACCTCACCATTAATTCCCAAATACCTGTCTTAAGAGTTCTGAAAGTTAATTTAAAACATATTATCAACTTATCAATGGATCACTATTAGAAAATGATTAATATATAACTTCTCATTCTACTATGAATGGATGATATATATATATTTATATTCTACAAATCATTATAGACTCTCTTCAAAAAAAAGTTATTTAACAGAAAAATAGGAAAATAAGAGTATCATTTTATATTTAATAACTAAAATATTATAAATTTGTGCATATTAATTTATTTACCATGTAACAAAAAAAAGGAAAAAAAAAAAACATACGTGGATGGAATGGGAGAATATGACAGTTACATATACATACCGAGGAAATCATGGGCCCCACGAGAGGCACAACGGCCCACGTCACGGGCGGTTTCCTTGAGACTGAAGAATTCCTGCCCCAGCCGAAGTGCTTGAAAGTGGGAAATCTACTTCATCTTTTGAATGTACAAACTCTCTCTAGATAGCTAAGCAAATGTTCCTTCGGAAAACATTGCCAGACCATCGAATTATCTGAGGGAAACAAGGCCCGTGTTTCAGTCATGTCCGAAATTTTAATCTATTACATTTTTTTCTAATTAAGAGTACTTAGAGAGCGTGATTTTAAGGTATTAGAATGAAAAAAAAAACTTATCTTGTATATGAATAATATGAGACTATCGGCAATTAGAACTTCATGGATATAGATCCACGATGGCTGAGTGGTAACAGAAATAAAGCACGACACATACTATATATAAAATTATTTGCCAGTATTTTGCGCTTGTCAGTCGACCTTGATCCAATCATGACAAACACGGGATTACAATGATAGGTGGCTATGCAGTTAGCTGATTTAGTGGGCATCCTCTAAACCTAAAATGCAGCAACCTAATTAATTGCATGTCAAATTTTTAGGAACTGCACGTATCAAATCAAAGACGCCCCATGTTCCCACCGCAAAACGGTCCCTCTCGCAGGCCCACCATGCACCGGCCCCACAAACTTCCGGGTTGAAAGATTCATGGGAAAAAAAAAGAGTAGTCACCCTAATAACAATAAATCAACTTAACTTACCCTTTATGTGTATTCGTTCAATTCCCCTCGAATATGAATTAGTTAGAATTTTTTATTAAAAAAAAAAGAGGTTACTTATTACATTATAAAGAAACACTAGGCCACGAAGATGACACGTCCGACATCACGCGCTTTCCAGAAAGGCCCAATGACGACGACCGGGCCCGGGCTAACGGCCCAACTCGGCAGGTTCCGTGTCTAATGGTGATTTGCCTCCCAATTCCTAATCCAATCTATGAGCAAAGTGGCACGGTCGACGTGGGGCGCACTACACGTGTCAAAATAGCAAAGACTCTATGGTGGGAAATTTTAGCCTGTAACCGAGTCCTCTAGTGGGCAACTTTCTAGGCAGCTGTGTGTCCGATAATAATACAAGAGTAAACTCTTATAGAAATAATCGTTTATGCAATCTCGATGGCATTTGATAAAAATACACAATTTTATTAGTAATTTTTTTATAAAGTAGAATCACAGAATCATCGGTATGGTGGGCTCTTTCCATTTCCAGCCAAGAGCAATAGTTCCAACCATAGTTTTTAAAACTGGACCGGGCCGGCCGGTTCGACCGGGAACCGGCCACTCACCCGGTCCGGTTCTCACAAAAATCCAATTATTATTAAAATGAGGTCAAATCCAATTGAACCGGCCGGTTCTCACTTGAACCAATAAATTTAATTGAACCGATGAGAAAGTCGGCTAATTTAAAAATAAAAATAAAATAAAAACATATTATAATATACTTATTTTATTTTACTAGACTT